>JAJIBD010009105.1:0-135450 GCA_021461705.1 Cryptotis parvus | reverse complement strand
CCTCACTCCAGAAGACAACGCACACTTGGAGACTGGATATAGTTCCTAGCCAGCCCCTAGATCATCGCAGATTTCTCTCCTCCAGACCATGAGTAGCACCTTTTTTGCTTGAAAGTCTTTATTCTGAGCTTGGTTTGGCTTAGCAACCCAACTGTGACCCTGAAGCCACATTGCCTGGACCATAGAACACTGAGTGCTCTGCAGGCCTCTGCACCGTGGGTTTGGGTAACGTCACATATCTGTATCACTGTTTAATTTCAAGTGTTAGCTTATTATAGCACCATGGAACCACAAAGAGAGTCGAGATGCTTGACATCACAGTGCATATTCGAGCTAGCACATGTCGTGCTATGTGTGTTCTGGTGTCCACAGTGAACTTTAAGGTTGTTGGGGATAGACAATGTATGATGCTGTCAAGTACCTTAGGATCACTTCCTGAGTCAGGAATCTACATTCCAGGAGCAGCCTCTAGTCTTGATGAGAAGCATCCCTGGGCCTTGCCCTGTCTACTTAGCCCTTTTTCGAACAGAAATGGGCCTTTAGTTTTTACTGCTGTGATTGTTGGTAAAGGGAGTGTTGGAGATGATATTGAAGATCTACGATTATCTCAGCTGCATCCAGACAGCTCCATCTCGGTTTTAGGAAAGGTTGGAGCTGTCCCTCACACCAGCTCCTACATGGTGATTTTGAAAGGTCTGAGGTGGTTGTTGCTATGGTGAATTTCTGCTTACAGAACTCTGAAAAATAAATGTAGTAGCTGGAGTCTGGCCTCACTGGCCTCAGGTGAACCTTTAATAGAGGGTGTTTTGAGAAATCTGGAGTCAGCCTGAAGTGTATGGGACATTTTATTAAATGTTTGCTTAGCCTAAACGGTTTCAATGTGGGGGAGAAAGGGTCAGACTCTTGCTCTCCTTGATATTCTTCTGTGCTATCTGAGCTAGAGAGAATCCAAAATATCTTAGAGTTATTGAAGATTAAGCTTGGGCCATTTTGGAATGCAAGCATACTTGTTATTGTGCATCTAGTATAAATAGCATTTTATTGACCAAATCTTTCATGAAGATGTATCACAATTTAATCAGGGTCAACTTTTAGACGTGTGGATAAGGAATAGTGTAAGCAGCAAAGAATATCTTCATTGAGAATATTTGAATTTGTAATCAATTTATTGTGATGTCAGAAGTGATTATTGTTCATACCCATGATTGCAGCTGTTGATACTGTAACAAATTGTTTTTCTAGAAAATGTAGGCTTCTTTATAATCCTTTGATTTCTCTGAACCTTAGCTCAATTTTCTCCAAATTGTCTTTTTATTTTGAACGTAATAGGAAAAGGAGAGAAAAAACTCTCAGATCCCCTGACCTTTCCATGTAAAACCACCTTCAACAAATGTCTCTCACTGTCTTGCTTTCTGTGTGAATCACACATGTATGTGGGTGGCCAGTGGGAGAGTGAGGATGATGAGGTCAGTGCTGCCATCTAGACTGCATCTGGGGATATTCTTACTCTGTCAATTAAGCCGAAGTGAGTGTCTCCAGTCCCTTAGCTATCCAGACAGGCCACTAGCTGGAAGAGAATGTCACCCAATCTTAAACTCCCAGAAGCTACATGAGCAATTTTCCCTCAGTGAAGAAAAGAACAGAGAGGTCGAGGAAAAGTATGACGATGTGGAAAAGATATCACATATGTTTCGAATGATTGTGTAAATTACTCTCTTCTGGAGAAAAGGAAGATACACCTGAATAAGAGAACATTTATATGTGAATATGGCTAGTGGAGCTTGAAGGGAAAATGAGAGGACTTTCCAGACCTCTGTGTGTGTGGAGAAAGAGAGAGACAGAGAGACAGACAGATACTGTACTGAGTAGGAAATATGCCCTTCTATGAACTACAGCACCTGAGAGTGCTTTCTGGAATGTGGAGGTGGGGAAATGTGAGCCCGAGGTAGGAACTGAGTGTAAAGTTAGAACTTGCCTCCTTTGATGTGGGTATGTCTTAAAATTTTATTCTTTAAACTAGTAATTAAATATATATGTTTATATATATTATATATATGTTTATATATATACATACTTACATATATATGTATATATATATATATATATATATATATATATATATATATATAAATCATGACATCTTAAGCCAAAATCTACAGTTAGGGCCAGAGTGATAGCACAGCTGGTAGGGCATTTACCTTGCACGGGGCCGACCTGGGTTAGATGGCCAGCATCCAATATTCGAATATGGTCCCCCGGGAGCCGCCAGGAGTAACCCCTAAGCATCCTTACCAGGAATAATTTCTGAGCAAAGAGCCAGGAGTAACCCCTGAGCATCGCCGGGTGTGACCCAAAAAAGAAAAAAAATCTACAGTTAGTTAAAATAATCATGTAAATATATTAAACTATGTGATCATAAAAAAAACCTTAAATTAAACTTTCAAAGAATGATTTGTTGTTGTTGTTGTTGTTGTTGTTGTTTGCCTTTTGAGGTCCACTCCAGCTGTGCTCAGGCTTAACTCCTGGCTCTGCACTCAGGAATTACTCCTGGCACTGTTCGGCAACCATATGGGATGCCGGAGATCAAATCCGGTCGGCTGCATGCAAGGCAAATGCCCTTGGACTATCACTCCGGCCCCTCAAAGAATGATAGTAAGCAGGGGATGTATTTTGGGGATGGGTACTAGTAGCAGGTATTGAAATGTCCTGTAGTAACAAAAATAAAGTCATACTGAATGGTTTGAGGTGCTTTGTGTTCCTGGAGTAAGCAGATGCCCTTTGGCTACACTAGCATGCAACAGGACATATGAGGATGTTACTGATGCCTGCTCAAGCAAATTGATGAACAATGGGAAGACAAGTTATACAAGTGATAGATATATATCTAAAGACTTAATCAATGACCTTCATTTGGTTAGAAATGTGCAATTTTTGCAAAATAGGAATTATCAGTTAAGAAAAGTAAAGTCTAATAGTAAAAGATGAGTACAAGACTTAACTATTATTAATCTGATTAAAACTTAGAGAGAGCTGGAGCAATAGTACAGCAAGTAGGGCACTTGCCTTATATCAACCAAACATAGTTTGTTCTCTGACACAATACATGGTCCCCTGAGCCCCACCAGCAGTAATCCCTGAGCACAGAGCTAGGAGTAAGCCCTGACCAATATCGGGTGTGGCCCTCAAATAACAAAATTAGAGACAAATGAAATCAAATATTTTTTAAAACTCCCAATCCAAGTTATAATCAACATATGTGCATAGAAATTGTATCTGTGTAGTATTAGTTCTTGAGGCCTTTCCTTTCCTTATGTGCCAAATAAATTTTATGCCTTTTGTATTATTCTTTTTTTTTCTTGCAAGTTGTAGTTCTAACTCTGAAGAAATTCACGGGAACTGATTAAATAAGTAATAGCAGTGCAGCACCATTTCCCGAGACATGCTGCCAATCCTTTTTATTTTGGAACTTAATATGTGATCTGAAAGACTTGTTCAAATATGCAAATGTTTGCAGAATGAAGACAATAGACAGGGACAAGAGGAGGAGCTCATTTATATGCAAATGACTTTATAAAGAAGCAATAGAGCATGCATCTCTCCTTGTTATGAAAAATTCCAATACCCTGAAAAATAGCCTTGTTACAAGAAATTAAGTTAAAGAAAAGAAAATGCAGTAATGTAATGGCTGAAGCAATTGCTGGACTATCTGTTACGCATGAAAATTTTCCTGAGAATCAAATACAGCCACTCGGACCAACAAGGAGTCTGATCCAAATCTGATCACCCATAACACATTCTGAACTATCATTTTCCCTTCAAGCAACTATCAAAGTCATGTTAAATGAGTGTGCCTTGAAATCAGAGCTACACACCATGGCATATATTATCATTACTAATTAGAAAAATACATTCCCTAATTGTATAATGTTATTGCTCGGAAACTGAGAGAATGTAATTAAAGGAATCAATATGAAACATTATATTTATTTATTTTAAGATCTTTAAAACTTCAGACTTAATGATAGGATAAATGGCATTGCCCATATCTTTGTATCTATATTCACAAAATATACCGTGAAACTTGTGTAATGCTGACTCTTTAACTTGATTCATTGACAGAAAGCCCTGAGATATACACAGGTGCTGAGGAAGTCAAGACTACAAAGATCAAGCAACTGGGTTAGTTATGTTGTAAGGGGGAAAAATTCAGAACCCAGATTTTTTAAAAAAATGTATTTGAAATAATATTGGCAGACATGGAAGGTCTAGATGGCAAGTTATAATATAAAAGATACATATAATTATAAAATATGATGTTATTACTCATGGTCAAAAACTTTTTTCTCTATTGGATAGATAGCTCCAAGGGCTGGTACATATGCCCTGAGCACTGCCAGGCATGGTTCAACAACCAGAAAGAAAAGCTTAGAGTTTTGTCGTTTCATACTGAGATGTATCTCCCAAGCAGATGTCAGATGGGGTATCTTCACTGAGCTGGTAAACTGTGCCGTCTGCTGGAAGTCACCCCACCAAGGGAGCATGGCCCCTGTCTCGAGGCACTTGGATTTAATGACCATTAACTCTTTACCTGCAGTTTAGGAAAAAATAAATAAATTATTGGATGTACTTTTAGGTAGCACAGGGAAAGAGTAGCATAAATTTCCTTTGAGGGAGTGTTGTTAGAGAGAAGACATGAAGGAAAGAATTACAGCAGAGCATAGGGCACTGTCTTGCAGGAATGATTATAAAAGGTTTGCAGAGAGACTTGCAGTTCATGTCAGTTGTGCTGGGCCTTCCGCCTCTTTTAATTCATACATATACAGCAAATCACTGATAAAATTTAATTGTGTCTGATAAAATTATGAGTTACAAAATGAAAGTGTTCAGCAGCGGACAAAAAAACTCAACAATTCAGGAAGTAACAGTGCAGATGCAGTCATATTGGAAGATAAAGTCACGAGAGAAACTTCCAAGTTATCTTGAAATTTTGGTTCATGCAGTAAAACTTTTTACTGCATATAGGAGACTTGGTACTACCTTCATAAAGAGTGATACAGAATAATTGCATTTGAAACACAATTGTCTCACTTCCTAGAGTTACCACTATTCATTGTAGTATAATCTAAATATTTGGGGAAGAGGAGCCATGGTTCAACTCCTAAACACTAAGAGGGCTTTTGATGTGAAGGAAATAGGCACACCTTCCCCTCTCTCCTCACCGACATGTGGTGGAGAATGTGGTTTTGAGGCCTATCGCCGACTCTCCCTCCGTCCTTTCAGCAAACAGCAAAGCAGTTTCTTACCATGTAGTCAGAAGAAAGCAAAGCATAAACCAAGAATATTTTCCTCTCACTTCATTTCATATGAGATGTCACTGGGTTTATTATACAAACATGGAAGATAGGATCACTTGACATCCCGTTATTCATCGGTTTGCTCGAGCGGGTGCCAGTAATATTTCCATTTGACCCTATCACATGCCAGTGTAGCCCAATGGCATCTGGTTGCTTCAGGAATACAAAGAGCCTCAAACCGTTCCTTCAGGGTCTTGGCGAAGAAGTCTGACCATCTTGTAGGTGGGCGACCACGTGATCTTTTGACATCCTATGGGATCCAGTCGGTAACGACTCTAGTTCAGTGGTCATCTCCAAATCGCATACATGTTCAGCCCATCTGATTTTCGATGCCTTGGCAAATGAGACAGCGTCCCTGACTCTGGAACAGTGATGGAGGTTGGAACTCCGGGTTCCTTCTCTCACTTGAGTGAGGCGTGATATTCCAAGCATGGCTCTTTCAATTCCTCTTTGGGAGACCTGAATGGCATTCTCATCCTGCTTTCATAGGGCCCAGGTCTCTGAGGCGTATGTTAATGCAGGGTAGTAGTCGAAGAGATGTGCCCAGAGAGATGTTCCCGGAAGATAGGAATGAGACAGAAATATGTACACAGGTAAAATATGCAGCATTGGAGATGGAACCCGCAGGAATGAGTTTTACAGGTCAGAGATAAAGTTATTTTAAGGCTTTAACAGTAGCATAATAGGAATCAGGCTAGGGGATAACCAGGTGGGAGGAAGGACACCTAAGTCAACAGCTTTTTGATAGTGATGTCAGAAACTGAAACAGCTTCAAGTGCAGAATGATGCCAGAAACTTTATGTCCAAGTTACCTTTATCTCAAAATTGTTACCCTGTTAGCAGGAATTCTTAAGGGATCATGTAGCTTAGAAAAAAATAATCTGATGGAAACACCTATATAATGACTATTTTTTTTTAAATGTAAAGACGAGGATAGTGTTGGGATTTCAGGCTCTGGTAGGAATTAAAACCACACAGGCTGTCTGCAAATACTGGCTCAGACATGCAGTTCTTTACCAACACACTCAGTTTCTTACTTAAATCACTTGCATTTCTTCACCCAGTTCGAAAATAGTTACTACTGCAGAGGGCCCACGGGAGGTTAGGAAATCTGCTTACACACAGAGAAGAAACTAAATGAACCCTGAGAAGTTCAGTGTAAAGAATATAAAACTTGACAGTACAAAATACTTAAATAGGTAACCCAAAGTTGAGCAGTCAAAGCAGAATATGGGAAAGGGCAGACGAGCTGTGTCCAGACACCCCAGTGACAGAAACACTGAAGGCCACCAGGGCAAACACAGGCACAGCCGGACCACTAAGCAGTCACAGCACCAAAAATTCTTCATTCATCTTATCCCTGGAGCTACAAGGGGGTTAGATAAAAATCTTCATTTCAAAATGAGGGTGCAGGGTAAGGACACACTTTAAAAACTTTGGAAATTTCGGGCCGGAGCGATAGCCCAGCGGGTAGGGTATTTGTCTTGCACGCTGCCATCCTGTGCCGGCCCGGGTTCGATCCCGGCATCCCATATGGTCCCCGAGCACCGCCAGGAGTAATTCCTGAGTGAGAGCCAGGAGTAACCCCTGAGCATCGCCGGGTGTGACCCAAAAAAGCAAAAAAAAAAAAAAAAAAAAAAACCTTTGGAAATTACCGCAAATGTGAGGGAGTCAGAGGTTAGGTAATACAGAGAAGGGAACATGTGTGAATAAATGTCGAAAGGGCTGATACCAACATAGAACTGAGCATTAAAGACAGGCAAAAAAATGCACATGATGGCTTCCAAGTGTATGTAGTGCAACCCACAATGTGTAGGAGAAGGGGGAGAGAGATGGAGAAAGAAAAGAGATAAAGAACCTGCCACTTAGGCAGGCTATGGAATGGGGGAGGGAATTGGGGACATTGGTGGTGGGAAATGGGCACTGGTGGAGGGCGGGTGCTGGAACACTATGTGACCAAAACCTCCAAACATGAATAACGTTGTAATTATATATCTCACGGTGGTATAATAAAATGTTTAATTAAAAAAAAACACAAAAAACTTTGCTTTCATTTGCTGTGGTTTGCTTTGGGGGTGGGGGGGGTCATCTCCAGCAATGCTCAGGGGTTCCTCCTGGCTCTGTACTCAGGAATTGCTCCTGACGGTGCTCTGGGGACCATATGGGATGCCAGGGATTGAACCCCGGTAGGCCACATAGAAGGCAAATGTCCAACCCACTGTGCTATCACTCTGGCCCCCTGCAATTTGCTTTTTAAATGACCCTATGCTACTCCTTTCATTTAATATCTTGTATATTTATGATTTCTGGAGTTTTAAAGATGCCATCCTATCCTCCCACTCCACCCAGAGGGCTTTCTTTAGCTTTCCTGGCTGACCATCTCTCTTAGTCTATTCCTGGCTGTGGTTTCTTTGTCCTTGTTACTTGGATGATGCTTTGTCCTGGGGACATTAGAGAAGGGCCTGAAAGGGATTTACAACTCAGCACTTCACAGTTTCTTAGAGCACTTCTGCAGTAATGAATTACAGGGATTCCATAGCCTTCCAGCACTTGTATCTGTTTCCCCCTCAGACAACTACAGTGCAGCCTGCTGGCCACTCGGAGGGCCAGGGGTGTTTTTCTGTGATGGCTGTTCATGGGTAGTTTCTGCTCATTGCTCATCTGGAGGCCCTGCTTCCATACCCATGACAGAGCTTAGCAATGATTTGTAGGTGCAAAATATGGGTACTTACTTTGGCTTCAGATCTTTTTTAGATAGTATGTTGTCTTTATCTGTACCAAGTTCTAAGACTGTGGAAAAGCTACTTAATCTGAGTAAACATTGTTTTTCACTTAAGGGGGATGGTAATTAAAGCTCTTTAAAAAGAGCTTTACTTTTGTTTTATACATATTCTTACCCCAAAAGCTGTTAGTGTTTTCCAGCTCCTAAGATTTCTCGAGGATTAAATGAAATATTGCAATTATAGCAAATAGCATATTGTTTAACATGAAGTAAGTAGCCATCAATATACTGTTTGGGGGTAGTCTGTTTATGTCTATTTATATAGCACTATATGCTATCTTCATAATATTCATAAAGCATTCAATACTCGTATTTTGAATGATAGACATTTTGACCATTGCATATAAATAATCCCTTTCCATTTTTATCTTGAATTTTATTCCAGTAACCCCACATAGTTTTAAGAGGGAACCTGATAGCTCGGCGCCCAGCAGTGAGCAGGTCTTCAGGATAATGCTCACAGCTTGCTCTAAATGCATGTCTATGAACACAACCTGATACAGCCAGAAAGTGTTTCTCAGAGAAATATAGGCGATGGAGAGAATAATGGAAAATATAAATACATTCTGATATGTTTCTTGGAAAAATGAAATGCGTCCATGAAATGATCCTAAACTGAAGGCTGATGTATGCTAGGTCAGAGGGTACTCCTCCTCCTCACTGAAGGTCCAACAGCTTCCTATTCTTAGACTTCCTTCTAGGTGAAGCATCTCTACTTCCCATTCAGTTCAGTGAAATCACTTTTCCTTTGTGAAAATTAACAATGGTGTCTTAGAACGGTGGTGTCTGTTCCTGGCTCCTGCTATCATTTGTTTTAACTCTCAAATTAAGATGAAAACCTGCCCCAGCCTGAGCATCTGTCTCTTATCATTACACTTCTCTCTGCATTTCTTTTCACTCTTCTTCAGATCCCTTCCTCTCTTTTCAGCTACATGCATTTCCACGGACCTTTCCTTTTTCATTGCAGGCAGCAATGTTCTTTTTGTTCTCCCCTAATTCTTCTTTAGTCTTTGGAAAAGTTATGAGGTCAAGATAAAGACTGGGTGGTTGGGAGCATATTCATTTCCAATTCTGAGCAGTGTCTCCTAGGGTTAGTTTCTGATCATGCTCTCTCCTTCCTTCATGAGGAAAGAGAAGAGAAAACTGCTTCTTTGCAAAGATACTTTGATCAGGCATACCGGGGCTAAAGATTTCACATGAGTCTGTCAGCCACGGACCTCATGGAAGTTGTTCCAGCCCCCCCCAAACCCCCTGTGACGGATACAGACACTCCATTACCCAGCAGAGACACAGGCTAATTACAAGTCATCAACTCAATCCTATCTGCGATGTATCTCTAATTTCAAGTCTCCTTCCTCATGCCATCAAGTAAATGGCAACATTCCTAGATGCTAATTTATATCGTCTAGTCCTGATATTTTTGAAAGAAGCCTGGCACCAGCCTCCTGGCTAGCAGACAAGCAGCTTATAGGATCCAATGTATTAAGAACTCTAAAAAAACAAAACTGTGGTTTGTATCCTAGTTTACAACTGGAAGCAAAATGAAAAGAAGGCGTCCTTCTAAAAATTGCTATTGACAGCACTTTCCTTTAGGGAACTGACAAGAATGAATCCTTGAATTGTTAAAATTAAGGAGAGGTAGCTTGTGAACTCTGGCAGCCAGCGAGAGAAGAATCAAATTCTTCATATAACTGGGATTTTTGAGAGCATTTTCCAGATACAGGATTCCAATATGAATGAGACTCTGCATTAATGTTTAATGATTGGGTCCACAGTCAATGAAAAGGTAATTTCCATAACAACTTGAGAAAATGATACCTAAACAAGACATTTATTTAGTTTCTTTTTCATTTAAATTTCTATATCTCATTTAACATATATCTATGGTTTCTGCTGTAGAATAAACACCCTCTTCAAATAAAAGACCTAATTAAATTTCAAAAACCATTTTAATACTCAGTGTCTAATCCATCGACTCTAAGCCACATGTTACCACTGATATAAAGATTATTTGAGAGTACAGGAATGTGTGTGATAATGACACCTCACCTGTCTCAGTCTCCTACCTTGAGGTCATCCCTGTTTTGGGAGTTGGATTGTGCCGGGCACAAGAGGAGTCTGGAGCCAAGTTCAGAGTCAGCATCTCAATTTAATATTCAAACGTGAGAGCAAGAGGTAAAAACAGAATCTCATTTTTGCATAACTCTGCGCAGTTAAACCAGTGGTGAAAGAATACATAAAATGAATTGTCTAACAGTAGAAATAATTATCATTCTCGTATGCTCTTTACAATACACTGTGCATTGTAACATCAATGGAGTTAGAGACCTTTGCTCATCTCTGCTTTCTCCCTAGTACACACCTGAAGATATGCCTTTTAGAACAGATAAAGCATGTCTAGAAAAAATGTTCTTTTCAACATACTTTTACCAAACTATTTTACCTGTTAGTTTATCTGAAATTTAAGTGACACTGCAAAATCTACTTTATTTCCTAAGTTTCCATTCCAATCCTTGTTATGTGCTGAATAAATGCTGAATAAATAAAGATACAAGTGTTCATTCAACATTTATTGTGCAAAATTTATGTTGAAAAAGAGGTACATATAGCCAATTTTATTTATTGACTATATTTTATTATATATATATACATATTGCATTTTGGATCTCACCCAGCAGTGCTCTCATCTTTCTCTTAACTGTGCTCAGGGTTCACTCCTGGCAGGGCTTCAGGGACCATACATGGTACCGGGAGTGAACCTGGGTCACCCACATGCAAAACAAGCACCCTGCCTACAGTACTATCTCTCTGGCCCCATATAGCTCATCTTAGAATGATTTCCATTTTAAGCAATTAATCCATAAGTTATTTATGTGTACAAAAATAAACACCATGCTATATAGTTTAGATGAGCAATTATGCTGAAATTAGTTTTCCATACCTATTCTCCAGAATAAATTTCTACAAGATTTCTAAATTGTTTATTTAAACAAAAAGTATAAGTAAAATAAAGAGGAGCTGGCAGGGGAGTGGGTAGGAAGCCTAAACATTTCCACGTGCTTCTTACTCTAAATGATTGTCTACTGTCACTGGAAACTTGCAACTGCATGTTCTTCTGAGGACTCAGCATTGATGGATTTGTCTGGGAGTCTGTTTTCAGTAGCTCCATATCCGAGCATGCTCTCCAGGAAGGGGGTTGTGTGCTCAGACTGCTCTCCTCCTCCTGCATGAAAGCACATTGTCCTCTTCTCCCGCTGGCTTCCATGGTGCTGCTCTGGGGTTCTGCTCCCCCCCAGACAGACATTAATGGGATATCTCCTATTGAAGTTCTCTAACGTGATGGGCATCTGGTTTGCTGTCAAGATTATATGCTCACTCTTTATTTACCTATTTATTTATGTGTTCATTTATTTATTTGTTTATTTATTATGTGCTCACTTTTTATCCAGGGTAAGACTTAACTCCTGATTTTCTCCTTAAATTGATCTGATGAGTTTTCAATTTCCCATTCTCTTTTTATTACTGTTGTTCTTATAATTACTGATATTCAAATGTTGTATGCATTTATTAAAGCCATGTTGTTGATGGCACAGTTTCCCCCTGTACTCGTGAGGATGCCTTGGACCTCCAGACTCTCTTCATAGTCATCCTTTACTGGGAAGCAGTCCAAGAGGTGAGGACACTGGTATATAGATTGCTCTGTGGAAATGGGAGAAGCAGGAGTTAGTGAGAAGTAGAAAGAAAGCAGATGTTTAAAGGGCATGAGTGTTTACTTCAGTACCCCACAAAACTTGGAATGCAAAATTATCTTGCAGTAGGGTTAGGGCTCCCCATATTCTCAAATAAGGGATGCATCCTCATTTACTGTTTCCTTAAGTAGGATAAGACTTGTCTCAGACCTGCAACTCACTTAAGATGCTTAGAGTAATTCATTATTAATGAATTATCTTATAAGGATCCACACTAAAGTAGCCACATCAAGGCCCACTCGCCTTTTAAAAAATTATTATTGATTTTTGACTTTTCATTACCACTAGATTAGTTCAGTTTTTATTCACTTAATTTTTTAAAAATGTACTATAGGTAGCATGGTTACAGTATGTTACTGTGTTCAACTGTGTTGGACAAATTGCCACACCTTCACTATCACCTCATGTCCATAGGGCTCTCTGCCCCCTTGTCACTTCCATCTGCCCCATTCCCCTCTTCCTTTCTCCTCCCTCCATGCTTGTGAATCTCAAGTTTTGTGACCAAAAGCCAAAGGTTTCTCTTCATTTGACATTGACCCTGCCCCTGTTTGTTTCTCTATATGTCACCAATTTCACTGAGAATTTTAGTCTCCTGCTCAAATAATGTGTGACACAGGCAAGACTCAGGATTAAAAACTATTTTTTAATCCCGTAACATAAAAGTTATCAACTCAATCATGTAAGTGTGTAGTTCACTTACTTTTTATTCATCACTATCACTATCCCTATCTTCCCGTTCATCATCTATTTGCTAGAGCGGGCACCAGTAATATCCCCATATGTCCTGTCTCATGCTACTTGAACTCAAGGGCATCTGCTTGCTCCAGGAACACAAAGAGCCTCAAACCATTATATTAGGTCATGGAAATGACTAAATATAAATGTTACTGGTATTTGGTATATCAAATATGACATGAGCAGCTGCCAGGCTTGCCGTGTGGGTGGCATACTCTTGTAGTCACCTCTAAATAAAGCATTTATTGATGAACCGCGCAGCTGCTAGCGGCCGAGCAAGCCGGGCTGTGATAGTCTGGTCTGCTGGGTGGAATTGTGACCAGAGGGAAGTCCGGATGTGGAAAATGGCGGGCCCCATGGAGTGGGGGGATTGCCTGGCTTGTTGTGGGGCTCTGCTGGGGTGACAGGCCAGGGCTAGAACCCGCCATGCCTCCTGAGCACCTCATGAGTGGCTGGGCACAGGGAGAGCAAGGAGCAGCTCGCCCCATGTCTGAGAGTCTCTGGTTCAGCATACCTGGGCCGGATTGAAATAAAACTGCTGGGTGGGTGTCAATGATCTGGGCTGTGATAGTCTGGTCTGCGGGGGAGTTGTGAAGAGAGGGAAGTCCGGATGTGGAAAAGGCGCTCCTATGGAGGGGGTCGTCTGGCTTGTTGTGAAGCTCTGCTGGGGTGGCAGGCCAGGCTAGATCCCCACCAGCCCATGAGCGGCTGGGCACAGGGAGAGCAAGTAGCAGCTCTGACCCATTTGTGGGAGCAAAGGCAACAGCCATTTCACTAGGATCATAAATGACGGCTCAGAAGCCCCCTACAACTGATTGCTTTGAAACCTTCTTCTGCTCTCTCACGTTTTATCTGGGCTCTGCATTCTCCAAAGAGCTGCCCTCTCCACCCTCTCCAATCCCAACCTTGCCTCTGCAAACAGGTTTTATGAGGATGCATGTTTTTAATTAAGAAAAGAAAGAAGCCAAGAAGCAGTATGATAGACGGAAAAAGTCTGCTGTTCGGTGAAATCTCTAAGAGGAATGCTTCATTCTTTTACTGGCTTTCCATGATCTCAGATTCACAAGGTGTATATACAGTTGTGGTGTTGTTTAACAGCTTGGAGCCCATCTCTTCCAGGAATGCTCAACACAATGTCCTCCTAGATCTTGACTGCCAAGAAGGGAGTTGTATTTTGCTTCATTGCTTTGGAGGCAATTCTACAGACAACCGCTATATCTCTTGCTCCGTCCGTTTTCACCCTTTAGTTGCATCCCGATCCTGAGCTGATGTTTGACTGCTGAGGACTTGATGAAACTCACATGGTGTCAGTTTCTCCAGGCAAGATTTCCACAACCATCTCAATACCCAGTCTCTCTGCCAGGTACAATCCAGGCTGCCAGCTGGCGCATGGTAACTCAGACCCAGGCTTTACTGCTGACATCCATCAGAAATTGAGGGTACATCACTTGATCACTTGACATCCCTTTACTCATCGATTTGCTTGAGTGGGCACCAGTAACATTTCCATTCGACCCTATCATGTGCCACTGTAGCCCAATGGCATCTGATTGCTCTAGGGTACATAGAGGTATGCTGAACCAGAGACTCACAATTTATTCATAATGGTAGGAAACATATCTCCATGTTTCTTCATTGGTCAAACCTGAAACCAGTATTTAGTAAACAAGTTTCCCACTTACTTGGGGATTAAAGTTTCTAAGACAACCCCGTGTTTAGTAACAGTCTCACAGCTATATTTTTGTAGGAGTTTCCTTTTGATTTCTTAGAACTTTAGGCATTTTGAAGACATAATTTCTGGAAAAGGGACAGGTATTTATTGTTTTTGAATCCATGAATGATGAATCTCTTTGTTATTAGGTTGCTACATAGTTGCTTGAAAAGAAAAAAGGCTAATACCTTTTAGACAGGTGGATGGATGTAGAGATTATCATAATGAATGAAATGAGGCAGAAGGAGAGGACATAGAATGATTGCACTCATGTGTGGGATATTTAAAAGAGGGGGTGCTGAACAGATACTACAGCAGCTTGGGGCTTTTGCCTCGCAAGTAGCCAATCCAGGTTCAATCTGAGACATCCCTTATGGTCCCCAAAGCACAGCCAGGAGTGATTCCTGAGTGTTGAGCCAGGAGTAACCCCCTAAGCACTGCCAGATGTGGTCCAAAAACGAAAAACAAAACCCCAAAAAAATATTGTATGAGATTAATACCAAAGGACAGTATAAAGAAGGGCCAGGAGGATTGGTCCATGGTTGGAAGCCTGCTTTAGGTGTTGGAAGAGAGGGCAGTTGGGATAAAGAAGAGACCACTATGACAATGATGGTTGGAAGTGATTGCTCTAGATGGGAGATGTGTGCTGAAAGTGCCTAAAAGACCAAACACAATGGCCTCCCAGTATTTTATTGCAAATCACAGTGAGAGAGAGAGAAAGAGAGAGAGAAAGAGAGAGAGAAAATACTGGGGATAGTGGTGGCAGGAAATATTCAGTGGTAGAATGACTGACCGAAACCCAATCATGAACAGCTTTGTCACTGTATCGCACAGTGATTCTATTTAAAAAATTAGATTAAGATATCTCTCCTCCCATTTGGCCTATTAAATAACAATTTCTGGAGAAATTTTTTTCATGATTTTTTCTGGATACTAAGGGAAAAATATGATTTGCTAAAAATCAGAAAAGCCTCCAAGTCTACAGCCCCAAAAGATGGTGATTTTATTTCTGAGAGTGTTGCTGAGACACCAGATGTCAGTCATTCTAAGCCACTATTTCCAACATTTGTTTGGAGGTTTGCCATCACAGAGACAATTAATTGAGCCAGGATGAATGTCTGAGGGGCCATAAATTCTTCCAGTTCCAATAAATTGACCACAGAGAAATTGTTTTCTTCCTTCTTCCTTTTCTGAGTTTCTTCCCTTCATTTCACTGTCATTTTTCCTTTCCTTCCCTTAGCGTTTTTTACTAAGAAATTTTTTTCAGAATTTTTTAGTAAAAATAAAAATTTTAGTAGAAAATCTATCCCTTGAAAACAGAAGAAATTTTCATCAGCTTAGTAGTAACTTTTTCTTAATCTGATCTTAAAAATAACAACTTATTGCTTCCCTGAGTCTCCTGAAGCTTGAGAGAGGAATTCACAGTGGAAGTAGGACCCTAGGCTAGTCAGACTATAAATGCTTCTTTTCTATGGACCTCTGGAAAGATGCAGAAACCTGATCCTGGGGAGGGGACAATGTCTCTGCCAGTGTAATGTTCTGCTCTCCCAACATGTGTGCTGGGAGTTGAGGGAAGCTCATTTAATAACTTATTGTTCAAGAAAAGGCACCATATCTATAGTTGAATATTTAGGTAGAGACTTTTCTAGGTGGAGTAGAATGGGGACAGGTTTTTAATAGCTCTTAACAGGTGGAAGGCAGGGTGAATTGAATAATGTAGTGTATATTTGGCATATCGAATACACCATGGGTAGCTTGCCAAGGCTCTGCCATGGCTCTGGGTTCATCCCAGGGGGGTCCAGTCTCTTTATAGGTCAGACCATCAACCATCCAGGGCCCACGGGGCAGAGCCCTGGGTGTAGACAAATGATAACAATAACGGACCTCATTCCCAATGAATGGAAATGTTACTGGCACCCACTGGAGCAACGGGAATCAAATAACTAGTGATAAGTGTGTATTTAGTTAATGTTAGCCTTTTCTTCACTCCATTTACCTGTAGAGTAAATTTTACTAGCATCTGCCTTATAGGATTTGGTGAGAATTAAGTATTTAGTGGAATTCCTGGTACATGTAGAATAAATAGTAAACATTAAAAACAAAATAAACTAATTTTCATTAAGAAGATTCAGGTAACTCTCCTCTGCAACTCTCTCCCTCTCTCTCTCTCTCTCTCTCTCTCTCTCTCTGTCTCTCTCTCGCCTATTTGATCATGAACATTGGTGGTACTTCTGAGTAGGTAAAGGAGTGTGAAAGAATTATTCAATAAATTGGGATAAGAATCTAATTCTAGTATTTCTGGAAAACCAAAATTGTCTTTGTGCTTAATTAAGTAGAGTTTCTACTCGTATCATTTCACATGGTTCAACTTTAGCATAGTATTATATTTTAAAATTCTACTGGTTATAGTAGCCCTTCTTTGAAAAATATGTAAACCCTCCCTATGGTATAAACATAGACATTAAATTACAAAGACCCAAGAGAGAAGTCATTGGATAGTGTTATCAGGCAAAACACTAGTTATCATTACATGTGCATACAAAGAATAAGGTTAAATACTTTATCCAAAATATTACTTGTATTGGGCCAAGGAGATAGTATAGCAAGTAGGGTGCTTGCTTTGCATGCTGCTGATCTGAGTTTTATCCCCAGCACCCCCATCTGGTCCCTGAGATTGTCAGGATTGAGCCCTAAGTAAAGAGCCAGGAATAAGCCCTGACCACCACTGGGTGTATACCCAAACACTCCTTTCCCACTGCCAAATTTACTTGTGAAGCTTGTAGAAATATTATTTATATCTTAATTTTTGTCTCCAAAGAACACATGTTTGTTCAAGACCAATGCCTTTTGGTAGTTATATTCAAGTTATTTTCTAGTCAACTGTTATATTTATATCCAGAGATGTGAGGTTTCTCTCTCCTGCTGCCAGTCTCCCGATGTGCACTTGCAAATAGCCCATTCACAGATTGCTCAAGTCCCAGAAGACTGCTGGAAAGATTCCTCTCAGCTACGTGAGCAAAGAAAAGCCATAGACTTAAGAAGTGTGATTTGGGGGCAAGAATACAAATCCTAACCAAATGTACACACTTGAATCAGTTGGTATTTTTTTTTTTTTTTTTTTTTCGGGGTCACACCCAGCAATGCTCAGGGATCTCTCCTGGCTCTGCACTCAGGAATTACTCCTGGCGGTCCTCGGGGACCATATGAGATGCCGGGGATCGAACCCTGGCCGGCATGGACCAGCCATGTGCAAGGCAAATGCCCTACCCGCTGGGCTATTGCTCCGGCTCCTCAGTTGGTATTTTAAATAACAAAAACAGACAGCTTCTTGTGTATGTAGGAGTGGTCGTCAGTCATAGATTGCTATGATACTTGATGTTTTTAAAATTCTGCAGAAAAATCTGGTTGAAAGGTCACCACTTGAAGCATTTTGGGAGACTTCCAGCTGTCCTTTTTTTGACTTGAACAGTCCTGGACTCTGGGACTGAGTTTCTTATTCCAGTTCCTTGCAGAAGCAAGTTCCTTGGGGTGGAGTTTGGCAGAAGTGGGGGTGGTGACAACTTAGAATTTGAACAATAAATTGGAAGCTCAAACTCCTTGATCACAAAGGACGTCCACAGGCAAAGAAGTCACAAGACAAGGACCTTTGCAGGCTTCACCGCATAGTTTGCAGGCAAGGAAAAGTGTTGAGGGACAAACATTGAAGTGTGTCTGGGCACAGGTAGTGATTGTGCAGTGCTGTGACCTGTCTGACCCTAAGAGTCCCTATAAGAGATGTCACTGAACCGTCTTTATCCTCTTTTGCACACCTCCGCCAGCCAGTCAGCACTCACAAGGTTTTCTCCTGGACTCAGGAAGAAAGTGAGACCATTCACTGTGGCCATTCCTACCCTGCACGGTGTTGGAGGTTCTGCCAGGGCAACCAGATGAAAACTGGAAGAATGCCCCAAGAGACTTACCGTCTTTTTCCTTTCAGTGGTTGAATAAAATGTTGTGAATCCTGTAGGATTCACTAAAATCCATCCAAACTCATAAAAATTTCAGATTGTAGAACCCAAGATCAATATATAATCTGCTGCAAAAACTCTGAAAGTAAAAGTAAACCTAAAGATACAAAAAAGGCATCCCATCTTCAGAGATATAAAAATATTCATGTCAATATTGTATAATACTCTTAAAGTAGTTCTGCAGATTCAATGCTGTGTCCCTCAAAAGCTAAGCTAGCTTCTTTGGGAAAAAAATTGCTACCTTGTGTGAAAATTGATCAATTTTAATGGAACATAAAGGAACACAAGTAACTAAAATTATCTTTAAAAATACAAGCAAAAAGTGGGGACAGACAGCTGTTTTAATGCTCTTGCTATATGCGACTGATCTGGGTTTGGTTCCCAGTACCATTTGTGTGTTTTTATTTTAAGATATGCACCTAGAAGTGCTATCATTGGCTCTCTAATTACTTTGCTCCTTTAATGACTTAGCTCCTCTAATTACTGCCAGGAGTAAACCCTGAGTACAGTAAGGATGGACCCCAAATCAAAAAGAAAGAAAAGTGGTGTCATCCATCCTCAGATATACTCACTATCTGAGTGAAGATAGTGATCAAGACAGTATCAGTGTTACTGGTAAAATCAGATATATGTTTGTTTATGGCAGAGTACTTAAAGTTTAGAAATAATCATCTGCATTAACAATATTTAGATTGTTTTCTGATTGTTTCAAGACAATTTAATGGGGAGAGAGAGACTTTACTGGTTTCACCTTCATTTTATACACAAATACGAACTCAAACACAATCTGGATATAAAAAAATCTAAAAATGTTAAAAAAGAAATATATAAGAAAACTCTGTCACCTTGAATTAGGCAAAATATTCTTAAATATGGAATCAAAAGAACAAATTGGCAGAGAAAACAAGACAGGTAAACTAGATTCACTACATCAAAAACCTGTGTTTCTATGGATACCATCCATCAAGTAAATGGAAAAAAATCTTAGAAAACAGGAGAAATTATTTTCAGGACTTTCAAATCTGACAAGAGATAAAACCCTCACTAACCATTAATAATTAAAAATTGCTCAATTTTTAAATGATATGAATAAACATTTCTCTAAAGAAGATCTGACTTGGGGTGGGGACCAGGTCAGGGGAGTCAGGTCAAAGGAGCAATTGAGTCAAATATCCAAACTATAGTCAACAACACTGAAATAAAGAGACCCAAACTTTAACACCTGAACTTAGAACTTAGAAAGGTGCCTTTCAAGAGCTCTTTGAAAGGTGTCAAAGAGCTTAGAAATTTAGAAAGGTGTCTTTCAAGTTGAGGTGGGGCAGGATATATGGGTGGGAAGCTGGGAACACTGGCGGAGGGAAGCTGACATTGGTGGTGAGTTGCGATTGCAATATGTCACAAACTCTACTATGAAGAATTTTATAAATCACACTTCTTTAATGAAAAAAAATGTGTTGATTAAAAAATGGTCACTACTTTATCATCATAGAAATTGATAATAAATCGTCACATCAAAATTCAAAGCATTACTGCTCACATCTACTAAGGTAACTAATTAAAGGTCAGTGAAGAGGGGCTGGAGCTATAGTCCATCAGGTAGGGCGTTTGCCTTGCATGCAGCCAGACCCAGGTTCAATCCCCAGCATCCCATATGGTCCCCTGGGCACCGCCAGGAGTAATTCCTGAGTGCAGAGCCAGGAGTAACCCCTGAGCATATGCCAGATGTGACCCAAAAAAAAAAAAGTCAGTGAAGAGCAAGTGAAGGTATGGATGTGGAAATATCCATGTAGGGAGATATGAGCATACCTGACCTAAAAAGAAAAAAGGTGATGTTATATAGCATTTTGAATAATTGTTTTTATTTCTAACATAAGTCCAATCTGTAGTGAGGTAAAGGAAGTTTCAGAGACCAAGTATGAAGTTTTTTCTAGAAGTTGTAGATAAAGAAACACCATTAGTGAGATTGAGCCGGAGAACATGGGTAGCTCCCAGCCGGCAGGGGCGCCTCATCAACTTGGCCCTGTCGGGATCACTTTCTCCATGGGCCTCTCAGGAAGAAAAAGTGCAGACTCAGGTATGTAAAAATCCAAGGAGAGCTTTATTATGCCAGCGTGCTAGGGCCAATCGTTCAACCTAGACATGCAGGTCTGGCTGCAGCAATCGACCCCAGGGTAGAGGAGGGATGGGATGATATAGCAAGTTTCCCGCCACTACATAGTTTACAGCAAATAGGTTTAAAATTTAACATTGGCGACAGCTTGCTGAGCAAATTACTTTAAAGAAAAAATATTTAAACATATATCTGCCTGGGCAGCCACAGACCCCCTGCCCCATCCCTGGGTGCACATTCTTGTTCAGGCACCAAGTTCTTAAGATAACAAGTTGTCTTTCACACATCCTGCTCTCAATCATTCAGGGGAGCTGGTTGGGATGCGGGCCAGGTGGACGTCTAGATAAGAAAGTGGGCAAGATGTAAATCCTTGTCTTTGTGAGAACCAGGGGAGAGGGAGAACCATGGGGGAAGGGAAGCATGTTAGACTGCGGGGGGGGGTTCCCTTGGCTTCTCAGGCTCCTTAACAGTCCTGACATATGAACGTGTCATATTCCAGATAAGTTGTGAAGGTAGAATGAACAAGAGTTGACAGGGAATGCTGGGATCTCCAACAAAATCAGGGAGCAGGTACAGGGATCCCCTTCTGCCCTAGGGGATCAGCAGTCAGAGGACAGAGAAAGACTTGAGAATCCAGCAAAGTTTCTAAAGGCTTTACTCTCACAGGTTCTGATATACAATCTAGTAACAGGAAAACCTCAGACTTTAGGTTCCTGTCTGGGCCCTGGCCACACGTAGGTTTAGAGTCCTAGGCTGAGATGGCTACTGCCACATGCTAAGGCCCAACAGGGCAGAGAACAGAGAGCCAGGAGAACAGAGGTAGGGAGAGAGCGAGACAGACAGACAGACTGCTTTTATATCTTTTCAGCCCTGACTGGCCCACATCACTGGATAGACTGGATAGCAGTTAAGGTCAATCCCTTCAGATTTGCTTCCCCCAGAACCTCACCCAATCCCATTGAAATGTTAAGATTGCTCCAGCCAAGATCTGCCCTTGAAGTTACCCTACAGGCCCTATGCAGAGTGGGGGAAGGGCATGTATCTGTACCATGGATATTCTATAGCCACGTATATATTTCTCCATACTTTCATGAGATCCTTGTCTTTACTTCATAGTCATTTTGGATATTAGCCTTTAGACCTATTAGAGAGCCACACTTGCTTGCTTGGAGGCAAACAGCATTTCTCTCTGATTTAATTATAACTATATTATACTTAGAGATCCAACATAGCCAGGTAAAATTCCTGGTAAGATCTGTCTAGTTCCATGATGATTGTGGTAGCATGAGAGAAAATATTTACACCAACTAACATGGTAAGATATTCTGACACATAGAGTCACAGATGCAAACTGTTTCCCTGCCCCTATCTGCAAAGTGGCCTGCGGGAGGTAAGTCAGGCAAGATGCAGAAGCTCTGGGCAACAGTGTACTGTAACAAAAAGTGATTGACAGATTCCCCTGGAGGAAGCAGCAGCATTATGTAGGGTTTATGGCCTTTGGTCTAAGCTCTTGGGGTAAGGAGGACCCTCATTTGAGCAGAGAAGACCTAGGCAGATCCAGGTGCGCAGCCTGTCATGAGCTGAGTTTCATGCAGGACTGTTTTCAGATGTCTGTTAGCTAAATGGGGCTGTCTGAGAAATTGATAGATGAACTTTAGAGCTGAAGTCCGGTCTGGAGAAAAATATTTTGGAGCTATCAGAGCAATGCTATTTAGAGCCCAGAGCTGAAGTGAGAACATACTGGTCTTTTGCTTCACCCAGATCCATTCTCTCCCTGCTAACCCCTCTCTCTGCCAGCATACTTTAGATGTCCTTCTTTACACTTCCTCAGCGACTGGCAAAGTGTATGCCAGTGTGTAAGCTGTGTGGTTATTATTGAGCGCTGGCTGTGTGAGGGTGTTCAGTCCCTCACCAATTGGCTGGCTGCTGGGTTTCCTTCACATGCCATTTCACAGGACAAGGCTGCAATCAGTCCGTCAGACCATAAATCAGTCAGATTTGATGAAAGAACTTGAATCAAACTATAGGGTCTGAATTGAATACATGCAAGAGACAAGTCTGTGGCTAGAGCAATGGTTTTCCTTATGGCGATAAAAAATATCAGCACCTGAGCTTTTATTGTAGAAAATGTCCAAAGCAAATGTAAGACCTGTGCTGCTTCTATTACAGAGAGCATAGAGCCCTGTGCAAGTCCCATGCGAGGACCCCTGTCAGATTCTGAAATTTAACCTACAGTCCAATGGATTTAACCTACATTTATCCTACATTTAACCTACATTGAGATGCATTTGTTAGGAGGGAGGGTAAATAACCAGTGCAAACTCAGAAGGCTACCGAACATGGTGAGAAGGCCACTGAACATGCTGGCATGGTGTTGCTGGCTCACCCAGCTATCTTTCTATGAAATCACATTTATAAATTGTGATTGCCTTGGCAGTTTCCTCCCATTCCAGACTCCAGCCCTTGACCAAGTCTTCAGGTACAGATGTTTATTTGTGTACAGATAATTCACAGATTTCCATCCTTCGTGCACTGATTGACGGTGAGAAGACCTATGGCGGAGGGACAATGAAAATGTCAAGTGATGCACATTGGCTCCTCCATCCACCAGATTTCTTTCTTTCCTTCATTTGTAGCTTTGGTTTTTTGGTAGGCCACATACAGCGCTGCTCAGGGCTTTGTCCTGGCTCTGCGCTCATCCTGGTGGGCTCTGGGGACTATATGCAATGCCTGGGTTCAAATGAGAATCGGCTGTGTGCCAGGCAAGCGCTCTACCCGCTGGACTGTTGCTGCAGCCCCTCAGGTCTGGAGGTTCTAGCCCAGTTCACTCACAAGGATGAACCTTCTCACACACTGCTGTCAGCTTGGAAATGCACCTGTGTGGTCATGGTTGCATCTGCTCCATTTCTTGCTTGCCCTATTCACTGATGAACTAGTTTTGTATAAAAAAATTAAAAAAAATAAAGTGAAGTGATAATTGATTTGATTCAGTTGGGACCAAGGAGATGGCCCAAAGGACTGGTGCTCTGGGCCCTACACCTGACATCAGGGCCGTAGGACCAAATGATATCAAGCATAGGCCATCTCCTTGTCACAACTGAAGTGAATCAATCATCACTTCATTTTATTCTTTTTATTTTTAATTATTTTATTATACCACCACCATGAGATATACAATTACAAAGATGTTCATATTTGGGTTTAGGTCATACAGTGTTGCAGCACCCATCCCTCCACCAGTGGCCTTTCCCCACTACTAATATTCTCTGATTTCCCCGATTATCCCCCCAGCATGTGTCTATGGCAAGCATTTTTCCTCTTCTCTCTCTCTCCCTCTCTCTCTCTCTCTCTCATATCTTCACTTATACATTGTGACTTGCAATACATATATTTAGAGGCTATCGTGTAAATCCTTTTTATCCTTTTGTCTACTTTCAATGCTCAGTTCTAGGCTGGTATTATCATTTACAATAATTAGTAAACTGTTCCTTTCTATTTCTTACCTAACCTCTGAGTCCCACACATTTGCAGTAGGTTTCACCTACTGACAAGACCTCTGGTCTGGCATGGATATTGGTATTATGCTATTTTTTAATATAACACAAATAAATGCAGTCATTCTGTATTTGTCCTTTTCCCTCTGGCTAATTTCACTCAGCATGTTCCTTTCCATGTCCATCCATTTATAGACAAATTTCATAACGTCATTTTTTCCTAACAGTTTTGTAGTATTCCATTGTGTAGATGGACTAAAGTTTCTTTCTCCAGTTGTCTGTTTTCAAGCACTCTGGTTGTTTCCATATTTGGGCTATTGTGAATAGTGCTACTGTGAACATAGAAGTTTAGATGGTGTTTCCACAATGTGCTTTTGGCCTCCCAGGGTATATTCCCAGAAGTGGTATTGCTGGAAGCTCAAATGGGAGCTCAATTTCTAGTTTTTGGAGGAATGTCCATATTGTTTTCCAAAAAGACTATACCAGTCAACATTCCCACCAACAATGAATGAGAGTTCCTTTCTCCCTGCATCCACACCAGCACTTGTTGTTCTTGCTCTTTTTTTTTTTTTTTTTTTTTGCTTTTTGGGTCCACCCAGCGATGCTCAGAGGTAAGTCCTGGCTCTGCACTCAGGAACCACTCCTGGCAGTGCTTGGGGACCATGTGGGATGCCAGGTCAGCTGCGTGCAAGGCAAATGCTCTACCCACTGGACTATCACTCCGGCCCTGTTCTTGCTCTTTTGGATATGTGCCAGCCTCTGTGGTGGGAGATGATATATCATTGTTGTTTTGATTTGCATCTCTCTGATGATTAGTGATAATGAGCATTTTTCATATGCCTTTCAGCCATTTGAATTTCTTCTTGTTGAAGTTTCTGTTCATTTCTTCTCCCTATTTTATAGGGATGGCTGTCCTCTTCTTGTAAAGTTCTACCAGTGCCTGATATATCCTGGATATTAAGCCCTTATCAGATGGGCTTTGAATGAATATTCTTTCCCACTCTATGGATTATCTTAGTATCTTCTTTTGAAGTGAAGAAGCTTTTTAGTTTCTTGTAGTCCCATGTTTATCTTTGCTTCCAATTGCTTTGTTAGTGGTGTTTGTCATGGAGGGTTTTTCCTACAGACCATTTTCTGTGCATCTTGTCTGAAAAAATAATTTACACAATTTCTAAATTTTTATTTTGTGGAAGTATGCTTTGTGGCTTAGCATGTGGTTTATCTTGGACAATGTTCCATGTGCACCAAAGAAAAATGTGTATTCGGCTTTTTAGGGATGTAAAGCACTGTATATATCAACCAGCCCTCTTTCTTTAATTTCTTCCTTCAGAGTCAGTATTTCCTAGGTGAGTTTCAGTCTTGTCAATCTATCAATAGTTGATAGAAGTCTCCAACTACTATTGTGTTACTGTCAATGTCTACTTTAAAGTCTATTACCAGTTGTTTTAAGTATTGTGTTGCACCCTCATTGGGTGAATATATGTTTAGGGGGTGTAATTTCCTCCTGATCTACAATCCCTTAATTTTTAAGTGGCCTTCACTGTCCCTTCTAACCTTCTCATCCTATGTTGTCAGTCTATGTTGTTAGATATTAGAATGGCCACACCACCCTTTTTAGAAGAGTTGTTTGCATGGAGAATTGTCTTCCAGCCTTTGACTTTGAGTCTGTGTTTGCTCTGATTTTTCAGATGTGTTTCTTGTAGGTAGCAGAATGTTGCATTCAGTTTTTTAATCCATTTTACCACTTTGTGTCTCTTAATTGGTGCATTTAGGCCATTGACATTGAAAGATTGTTGTCATGGGTTTTGTGCCTTCTTCCTGAATAGGATTGTTGTGCTTTTGGGGTTTGTCTTACCTTACAAACCTCCTTCATTCCTTCTTTTAAAGTTGGTTTTGAGTCTGTGAAGTTCCTGAGCTGTTGCTTGTCCTTGAAGCTGTGTATCTTTCCTTCAAATATGAATGTGAGTCTAGCCAAATTCTTGGTGAGGCTTTCATTTCATTGAGTCTTTTCACGATACCATTGTCTTTGGGCTTGGAGTGTTTCCCCTGAAGTCTTCTGTGAATCTTAGGGATGTTCCTCTTATGTGATTTCCTTCTTTGATCTTACTGCTTTCAGTATTCTATCTATGGTTTTTGTCATTATAATTAGGATGTTTCTTGGCTTATTCTTATTGGTATTTCTTTTAGCTGGTATACCCTTCAGGCCTCCTGAATCTGGTAGTAAGCATTCTTTAGTTCTGGGACTTCTCAGCACTGATGGCTTTGATGGTTGCTTCTTCATCAGATTTTTCTTCCTGTCCCTCTGGAACTCCAATGATCCTTATGTTATTCCTTTTGGCTTCATCTCGGTTTTGTCTTGCTGTCTGTTTGTTTATTGTGAATCTTTTTTCCATCTGCTGTTGTCTAGAAAGTCTCTACACCTCATCTTGGAGCTCAGTAATTCTGTCTTCAGGGGTTGTTAACTCTGCTCTGGAGGCCTTCCAATGTGTTTTTCATTTCACCTACCACATTTTAATATCTGTTACTACTGCTTGCATTTTCATTTCCATTTTCCTCACTTCTGCTCTCATGTCCTCTTGCATTTTTATTGCCTCTTTTGTTCCATTGCTTCCTTGAGCTCCTATGCTTCCTTAACAAGCTCCCTTCAAAATTCTTTATCAGAGAGGGTTTACGGCTCATCATTATTGCTTGGCTCATCTTGGCAAGTGGCTTTGATCACCGAGCTTGGTGAAATTCTGCATTGCTTTACCATTATGACCATTACAGGTTGCAAATTGTGTATTCTTGTGTGAATGGTCAGTACAGTGAGGGTTGTCGATGGTTGTTCACAGAATTTTGTGGGAGGTGGGGAATATTGTGACTAATGTAACCTGGTACTTCTATATGGGATATATACTAAGTACTTTGAATTTTGGGGTGTGAAACCTGCATAGCCCCAATCCCTTTGTGCGGTTACCCTGAGGTTGGAACAGGGTCTGGGCAATGGGGAGTTCAGGATGTACCTGGGACGGGGCTGGTGGAATCGGGCAGCATGTTGGCTTGTAGAGTGCTAGGTCATAGCAGCAGAATGTGGGTGCTGGGGCTGGTGGGCCCCTTTGTGCGCTTGCCCAGAGTTGGGGCTGGGGCTGGGCACTTGGACAGTTCAGGATGCACCGGGGATAGGGCTGGAGGAATCAGGCAGCACATTGATTCAGAGAGAGTGCTGGGTCCCAGCAGCAGAACTCCGGTGCTCTGGCCAGCGAAGCTCCTTTGTCTCATCACTTTATTTTAGTCTGACCTTTTATCTGTCTCCTCCATAAGTGATGACCTGAGGGTGTAGTAGGTGAGCTGAGGTTGTAATTGGAGAACTGAAGGTATAGTTGAAGGTGTAGTTGTGAGCTGAGGGTATAGTACGATTTTCAGAGAATCGTAAGGAAAAGTAGTAGGTCTGCTCTCCATTCGTTTTCCTTACCAAGAGGTTACTCTTAGACACAAGAAAGCAGAGCAGCACCTTTGTGGGAGGCAGAGAGAGAAAAGGTAGCAGCTGGCTAAGTGCCCTCAGGAGTAAATGGAGCAGGTTTCTGTGAAATGTGGTCCCCTAAGACCCAGAACTCTGTGGCCTAAGCAGAATGAGCTGTTCTTTATATTCAGTGTTTCATTTTATGTGAAGCCATACCCACAGCCCCCCTTTCTGGACCAGGGACATACAAGGAAAAGGAGCCTGAGTGTCATAGGTCTCTGTTCCACCCAGTGTCACATCATCCCCAGTGTCACATATTTCTTTTGCTCTGAGTCACCCATTACCTGAGTCCTGGAAATTAGCCAGGCTTGTTCCTGGTAAGGCCTCTGACATGTGCCAGGAAGCACCGAGCCTCCAGTCTGATGTGTGAACTCAAAGGACGGAAGAGAAATTGAATTCCTTCATTTCTAAGACCTTGGGCAGGCGGCAGCTGTAGTTGTCATCACTACGGAACGCCTACAAGAGTTCATCAAAACAGATTTATGCTTTCTCATAGTTTAGACATAAACCTCAGATTCCTGACTTTTACGCTTGTCTCCAATAAATCCAAGTTGGAAGCAGTAAGTTTATGTGTAAGATTCTCATTTGTGAAGACTTTACACAAAATCTGAAGTAGATAGAAGAACATTTTCTAATGTTTTGCTTCTCAATTCTTTTAGAAACAGTATTTTGGTGCTTGTCTTGCCCCTCAGCATATGTTCCTGTGTGATTTGTATCTTGAAACCATAATAAATTTTGTCAGTTTTTTAAGTCTAAGCAATTTTCTGGAACACTGTAATTAATTTGTAGGAAGACATCAGCGAACTATAAAATTTACAATTTGAAATTGCAGTTCAGAAACTTGTTAAAATATAAGACATTCCATAACAGTAAAGATGATAACAATAACAATAAAGGAATTGAAATCCTATATATAAATAAATAACATAAAATCATAATTAATGTTGTGTCAAGAACTTTCAATTTAAGATCCATTTTTTAGGATATTCATATACTGAACACAAACTGATTAATTCTGGCTCATATAGTTGTTTATAATAAGAAAATAGGAAATACTTAATTGATATGTGAAATAGAAAATGTCTCCCAAAAGTGTGTTCTGTTAGAAAAAAAGTGACTTCTTGAATATTTATGCAGTTTGCCACTATATATTTAGAAGGTTTTGAAATATCAGTAAAATGGCTTTCCTGGATTTGTCATTTTCCTCCTAATCAGTTGCTCTTTTCTATACTCAAAATATAATATCAAATAGTTACACTTGAACAAAACCATACAGCATAAGCTCAGAACACATGTAAGGAGTCTATCTTATTTTTCCTTGATTTGTTTCATTCCACCATCCCTTCCCTCCATGGTTGTGGGAGTATCATGTGAAGCTCCCTCACACTTGACTGTGATGCTCTGCAGGGCCGCCCACACAGGTGGGTGTGTTGATGCATGCTCCAGTTGTAGTGCTCACCAGGGCAGCCCTGAACTTACATGCTTCCCTAGTGGTTCTCCTGGGTGCCCTTTTTGGTCCCAAGATTACTCCCTGTAATGGCTCCTGGGGCCCAGCTGAACAGCCATGGGGTCATGTTCAGCACCTGTGGGTGGTGCTGGGGATAATACCTAGGACATCATGCTGGCACAGCAGATGCTTTTGCCTCTAAGTCATTTCCCAGAGTCCCCCTTCCATGGCCACCTTTTTAAAAATAATGCTTATAAACCAATTGATATATCAAATATATTTTGGGCAAAATCTAATTGGGGGGCAAATAATGAATACTGGGATCAAACACTAACTTCAAATTAAGACTATGAATACCCCCAATATTGAAGATATTAAACATGTACCTTGTAAAAGAAGATTGAGCAATGGTCAACCCATGTCATCATCACAAAGACTTAAAACCCTCCCAACATAAACTAATTAATAAGAATGAGTAAGATGTGGTTGAATATTGGCTGTATTCTGTAGTTTTAGAGAGGCTTCATGGGACTTAAACTGGTGTCTTTTCAGACATTTCTAATTTAGAATGAGATGAAAACCATTTATAAGAAGCTGAACTTAGGTGAGCTCAGAGGTCATCACAGAATGATCTTAAGGGACATGGAGGGTTCAAAGCTTCTGAGGATCATGGGCTGCTCCAGTCAGTCTGGAGTGGTAGCAGGTTTCCTGGGAGCAAACCCCACCCTCACAGCCCCTTACTGTTGGGGTCCCAGAAGTCCTCCCAGGGACCCTCTCCCCTGGGCAGTCTGTGCTGTGACTCTTGGTGAGTCTCAGGTAATGCTTGAAATGTCAAGAGGTGGGAAGGGGGTCCTGTTTCTGTCCTCCCCTGGACTGTTTTTAGGCAGTCCATGAACATTGGCCTCAGTGCTGGAATCTTCTTGGTGTTCCCTCATTTGCCCTCACCAGGAGTCAGATTGGAACTTGGGTCTATGCCCAGAGCTGGGCTGGAAGAAGGCTTCAGCCTGCTGCTTCCCACTTCTGGGCAGCTCTTCCCAGCTTTCTGCCCTGACTTCACTCTTGCTCTTGAGTGGGAGTCAGGGGTCTTTGAAAAACTCCACAGAATCACTTTCAGCTCAGTGTGCTCAAGCATGTGGACCAGAATTACCCTCACCAGCATCAGCCTGTAGTAATAATGCTAGGTCTTTACTGGTGTTTTGAGGGATTGCCAAGTGACAGTATATAAAGAGTGATATATTGGAATTTCAGTTGTATATCATAATATGAAATAACTCAGTTTGCCTGTAGACTACAAGACGTATTAGTATTATTAAGTCCATTATAAATATATTATTATTGCCAGAGTTGTTTCAAAGAGATCAAATGATGGCTTTAATCAAAATCTTTTTGTTTTTTTGCTTTTTGGGGGGTCACACCTGGCAATGCTCAGAGTTCCTCCCTGGCTCTTCACTCAGGAGTTACTACTGGTGGTGCTCAGAGAACCATATGGGATGCCGGAGTTCGAACCCAGGTGGGCCACATGCAAAGCAAACGCCCTACCCACTCTGCTATTGCTCTGGCCCCCAAAAATCTTGATTGAACAAAAAACTAAAGTTCCAGGTCTTGAAACTATGCTTTCTGACTTGCATGTTAGCCCGACAAAGCTTGACATAAACCCAGTTGGGTGGCCCACCTGGAGCAGTCCTGAAAGAAGACAGCAGGGATGGCATGGATGCAGAGGACAGAGGACGCCAAGTGCAAATGAGAACATGAAAATAGAAACAAAAAAATAGGTGCTTGGGGAAGTGAGAGGAAGTGCAGGCTCTCAAGAGACCATTAGGATACACCAGTGGAGCTATTATGTAAAAAGGCTCCCAAGACTGTGCTAAAATACTGTTTTCTTCTCTTAACGCCGGGAGTATGAAGGTCATTTTTTTTGCATGAATATTGGAGGCAGGATTAAATAATAAACATTTGAAATGGTAAAGACAGCAGAAAGTGGAAGGATGGCACTGCACTGGAGCTTCGGCAGTCATTCCTGTGGCAGGCAGCCTGGTCTGCACAGACCCTGACTTACTCCAAGAACCCTGTATCCTAGCACCAGGCCTGTGACGGGTGCTGTCACATGGGGCTGACTGACAGCAGTGTGGTTAGGAAGCAGTTTCCCCATTTGTAAGAACACATCCAACTCTTTTTTTTTTTGCCTTTGATATATTTAAAACAACAACAGCAACAAACAGCTGAGGTTATTCAGCTGCAAAGTTGGCAGTGTTGCAGTTTTTATTGAGGAAGAAAATTATGCCATATTTGAAGAAAATTGGTTAACTATTTTTGAAATGTGGAGGGTTTCAATTTCCATTTGAGTAGGTCTAAGGGAACATTCCCACTTGTGCTCAGTAGCTTCCTCATTCAAGGCCCTTTGAGTTGAAAAAGTATTGATTCCAACTGCAGTGAAGATGGTGTTTACTGGGATGTGTATCAAACTGTGGGTGCCTCCACACAAGTGAATTCTGGGCAAACAACAAAGGGAGCAGTTTGTCAGCTGATTGCTCTAGCGTCCTCCCTTTGTTACTTTTGAAATCACCAATGCAGTAGAATCCATGCACGGAGACTTTTTTCCACTTACAAACATTCCACATGCTTCACCCTTACTGAGACTGTGCAAACATGCTATGGCTTTTGAGGTTGAGGTTTGTGGATATGATAAAATGGTTGGGTTGTAGTTTTCAGAAAGATCCTGGCCAAACGTTTCTTTCTGCTGTTTATGTATAATTTATTCTTCAAGAAAGAGATTTTTAGGGACCACCAGAGAGATAGTACAGAGGGTAGGGCACTTGCCTTGCACATGGTTGACACAAGCTCAAACTCTGCACCTGTATTGTTCTTTGAGCCCCACAATGAGTGATTCCTGAGCACCACCAAGTGTGACCCAGAACAGAGAGGGAGAGAGGAGGGAGGGAAGTGAGAGGGACAGAGACAGAGAGGATAGAGACAAAGAGAAGGAGGGAGAGAGAGATATATATAGGGGTCAGAAAAAGTGGGTGAGAGAGACAGAGAGAGACACACAGAGAAAAAAAACAGAAGGAGGGGGGAGAGGGGGAGAAGAGAGAGAGAAGAGAGTCAGAGGGAGAGGAAGAAGGAGAGACAGACACAGGAGAGACAGAGAGGGGGAGAGAGGTATGAGAAAGACAGAGAGGGAAAGAGTTTTTCAGTGTCTGACTTGTTCACCCAACTCTAGCCTCAGTGCTGCTCCCATTTGTTCAGCAATTTTAGACCCAGTTATGTGGCCAAGGAACTCAGGACATGAGAGTGATTCAATGAGTCAAAATAAGGGAAAGGAAAGGAATTGGTTGTGAGGCACAAGCTCATCTGCTTGACTCCAGTGTCCAGGGTCTTCAAACGACCACACACTCATCACATGATTAGAAAGAAGCATAATGCAACTGCAGAGAACAAACACCGCAAGGGAGGATCTGTTTAAACAAGAAATCAGGCCATTTCAGCATTATGGAGCAGAGTGAGGCTATTGTTCTCTCCCTGTTCTAATGGAGCATGCACAGTTCACTTCACTGCACAAAATTTGACTAAAATGCAGAAGAGTAGAGGAAATATCTTTGTGAATCTTTGTATTTTCTGCAAGTATTCTCTGATCAGTGATGACCATCTTTTACTTTTCTTCCTAATCATTGCACAATCTTAGAAATTGACAAAATAATCCATTGTGTGTATTGCCCTAAATTTGACCCCATGATAGAAGCCTTCCCATCTACATTGGGTCTCTTCTCAGCCCTCAAGGGCTCTATCACAGCTTCCGAATGTTTCTGTGCATTTGAGTGCAGGCTTCACAGGACTGAATCTGTTTTAGAGACAGCCCACCACCTTCTTCCAACAGAGCACTGTGTGTATCCGTAACAACCAGCATAGCATATGTTACACAGTCAATATGCATATTCTGGATTGATCCTTGGAATGCTGTCCTCCACCCTAGGGTGCAAAGAGAACAAACTTCTTGCTCATAAAAACAAATTAGCAATGTATTTGGCACATTTTGATGACTTTGAATCCATCAAAGACTGGAGGTCTCATGACCTTCCTCTGGCCCAAAGTGTGAGGAGAAGGTGAGCAATGTGAGAGCAGCAGGACCCCCAGAGCTGGTGGGTGGGTGCTGGTTTGTGATGGCGCAGGGCTGTGTGAGTCAAGGACTTCCCACAACATGAAGATTTGGCTCCATCAGAGTCTCAGAACAGTGAACTAACATGCCGCACAGACTTAACAAGAACAACTAATAGATTCTTACAGCCTAGTAGAAGGGAAAAAAATGTTACATGAAGAAACCAATTCCATTTATTTAGATGTATGGGTTAAATTTTATTCAGGTATGATTAAACATGGAAAGAAGAGAAGAGATAGTACAGGGGATCAGGTCTTGCTTTGTATATGGTTGGTCCAATTTGATTCCAGGATCCTCTGAGCACTGACAGGAGTAATCCTGAGCACAGAAACTGGAGTAAACTCCTTGCATTGTCAGGGGTGGCCCAGACCACCATCAACCATCCAAAAGATATGAAATACTGGGAAAATGAGAGAACTAAACACTAAACATGCCAAGAGGAACCAGCCATCATGATGAAACTAAGTGCTGAGATTAAAGTGGTAGGTTCTGGTGCTGAGTGTAAGATAACTATGGCCAGCATACTCTGTACAGAATGGGAGCTACATGTTGGATCAGTTGAGGTGACCCAGCATGGAAAAGTTCCAGTGAAGATTCAATCAGTATGTGAGACAGGGAGGAAAAAGCTTAGAGGAAAAAATTTGCAATGGTTTCGTCAATCATTAGAGCAGATGGCAAAGAACTCTGACTCTAACAGGAAATACATATCTGATCGAAATAAACTATGAGGCAACACAGAATAGCTAAGGGCAGTGGCAAATGGTCTGAATGAGTATAATTAGAATCTTAGAAGAATAAAAAAATGGAGAAAGATTGGAGACAATGATGGAGGGAAGGAGCAATGGTGTTGGAATTAATGTTGGGATATTGAATGTGTGTAACAAATCATCACAAACAACTTTGCAAACCACAGTGTTTATATAAAGCGTAAGAGGAAAATAATTATTTTTAAAAAATAGAGAAAGAGGGAGGGATTGAAGATTGAAAAAATTTTCCAATGGAATGACTGATTCCACTGTACAACCTCCAGAATCTCTGAGACCAAGAAGAAAACAAGTCAGACAGCTGAGTCAGAGTCAAGCGGAAGGGGATGAAGTGTGTGTGTGTGTGAGAGAGAGAGAGAGAGAGAGAGAGAGAGAGATAGAGATACATAGACACCAAGAGAGAGGTAGGGACAGAGACACAGAGACACAAAGAGAGTCAGAGATAGGTAGAGACAGAGATAGACAGAGACAGAAAGTGATAGAGATAAAGAGATGCAGAGTGAGACAGAAACAGAGATGAGACAGAGACAGACACAGAGAGAGGCAGAGACAGAGACAGTGTGTGCAGGCAGTATGGAGGCTGAAGGTCAGAGAGGTACAGTGACATATTGAAAGGACTGAACTGGGAGTCGAACCCTGCACTTTGGTCATGGCCGCCAAGTCAGATGCTGCTGAGGAGTGTCTGGGCATCTCCTCAGGTAAGCCCCAGGCACTCCCAACTGTGGACTGGGAAACACAGAAGCAGGTGATAGCCTGAGAGCAGAGAATCCCTATCGTCTGGAAGGAGTATGTCCATGGGTCACAGTGTGCATGCATCCAAGGTCCCACACAGGTGCTTCCAGAAAGAGGGCCCCCCTCCAGTCAACCACTGGAACCAACTGGAAGGTGGTCAGCTGGGAAAATGTTAGCTTAGGGAAATATGGACAACTCTGGTCTCGTGGAGACACAGAAGAGACTAGAGCTGAGAGAAAGCAAAGGACCTGGGCAGTTCACACTCCAGAGAGTCTCCCGTCTCCCACTGCACTTTGTTTAACTCCAGGCAAATACCATGTGTCTGTCCACACAACTGAGTTTCTTAGACATCAGGTCTTCTTCCTCTTACTGCCCAAAGTGTCATCAATGAGTGCATTAGTTTTGGAATTCAAAATCCCTGGGAAGTAGGAAAGGCTTCCCAAAGGCAGATGAGAGTCCTGAGACTTGTGCCATAAAGACAAGGGAAATACCATGTCATGTCTGCACGCAATGCTTGTGGCAAGGAAGAGGGAGAGAGAGCATAGGTTTAACTCAGTTATCCTACTTTTAAAGATTAACTGAAAAAATACTAAAACAAATTCAGAGATATTAATGCACCCCTGTACTTTTGTTGTTTTGGGGGCTTTACCAGGCAGTGCTGTGGTGCAGGGGTCCCTCCTGGAGCTGCATATGGCTTGCCAGAAATCTAACCCAAGGTCTGCCGTGTGCAACACAGGTGCTCTACCCACTTTACTATATCTCTGGCCACATGCACATCTATATTTATTGCATTATTATTTATAATAGCCAAGAATTTAAAACAATCTAAGTTCTCATCAGCTGATGAGTAGATAAAGTTGCTTTCCATCCATGTGCACAGTAGAAAACTTCAGCTCTGTAGAAAGATGGGAAGAGTCTGCATCAACAGGCATGAGCTTAGTAAGCATTAGAGATAGAGAAATAAGCCATAACTATGGATACTGCATCATTATATGCATATGAGATACAGAGATTGAAAACTGATTAATTGAATAAAACAATTTAAATTATAGGACATGTTAGTGGTTGCCACAAAGAAGGGGGCAGGGAGCAAATAAGTTGTAACAGATGGAACAATTGAATTTTTTAAAAGATGAAATTGCACCTTCACTGGTAAATTCAGTGTAGTCTAGACACATGTTTGTTGCAGTACACCTGCCCAGAGCCTCTGTATTGGGCCTGGAGTTGCCTCCTGCAGGTCACTTTGTAGATAGGAGGACAGTTTGAATGTGGCAGTTTATCTGACCATGTATTCTATACTGGCTGGTATAAATGTTCTCTCATGCTGCCACAATCATCATGGGACTAGCTAGACCTTACTGGCATATTTTCCTGGCCATGTTGGATCTCTAAGTAATTAGACCAGAAAGAAATGCTGTTTGCCTCCAAGCAAGCAAGCATGGCTCTCTGATAACTCAAAGCTAACATACAAAACAACCATGAAGTAAAGATGAGACTGTTATGAAGGGTTGGAGAAATATTTAACTGGCTATAGTATATTTTTTGGTACAAATGCATCCCTTTGTATTCTGAGATACAGGTCATCTCAGAAGCCCCTCCTCTCTACCCTGCAAAGGCATTTCCTAGGCAGATCTTGGCTTGGGGACATTAACATCTCAAAAGGCCTAAATAAGGTCCTGGGAGAAATTACCTGAGGGCATTTGACCCAGATGGCTTTCCATTCCTGTGGGTTACAGGGATATAAAACTAGCCTGCTTCCTTTCTTGCTTTCTCTTTTTGGAGGGTTGCTCTCTCTTTTCCCTCTTCCTGCTGGCCTCTCTTCACTTTCTCCTCTCTACAGGGCCTTAACACTTGGTGGCCACCATCTCTCCCTACGGTGGCCAGGGCCCAGCTGAGAAACATAAGTTTGGAGTTTTCCCTATTGCTGATTTGTATGCCCGAACCTGTGTTAAGTAAAGCATTTTGAAACTTCGCCTGATTCTTGCATCTTTCTCATTTACCAGCTGCCGATCCCCTGGGACAGAAGGGGATCCCTGACCCTGCTCCCGGATTTTGTGCGGGCGCCTCAACATTTCCCACACGTGTTGATTTCATTGATGATGTATAATGTTGTGGTGCCAGTTACTCAATAGAAACCAATAAAATAAAACAAGATTAGCTAAAGGAATGTCATGGTTACACATGAACAACCACAACTTTCAGCATATGATGATCTTTAATCCTCCAAATGTTAAGTTAGTTTATGCTGAAAACAATTTTAATGCTATTGCAGTTAGTGGTATCTTATAATAACAAGTTTTTCATTAAAAGCTGAATTTGAGAAAGCAAACCCATGGAGATTTATATGCTTCTTAAAACTTTTGAAAAAGTAGATTTTTTATTAGGTGAATTAGATTTTTAAATGCCCTGTGGTAAGTGATATCAAATGTTATTTGATAATTTTGATAATTATCAAAGGCTACACTAAAATTCTCTTCTAGCATAATCATTGATTTTCTAATATATTTGGGAAATGAAAGTAATCTGTACATTGTAGTTGACATACAACATAGTTACTGAATATCAGTCTCAAAGTTGCTTTTCCTTTTTTCTTAAATATTCCGACCTGTCATGTGAATGCAAATGAAAATGAAAGATTGTGCTTTAATTAAGAGATAAAAGGTTCCATTTCCTGAAAGAGAAACTCGTGGCAGATTGGCTCCAGGTTGCCAACAGCTCAGCACATTGGCTGATGGTATTGATTGCTGAGATGCAAACAAATAATGAGGCCATAAAAAAATTCCATTTTCTATTGCTCTGATACCAGTATCAAGAGATACGGAAACTCACTGGTTGCCTTTAGGTAATTTAAAATTACAGCAATAAAATCTATTTCTTCAGTGATTTGCAGTACAAATGGGTTTTGTTTCTGGGGCTTTTCTTACTTCCTTCCTCAATTTAACCACCTTGTTCACATTAGGGTGTGGGTAGATGTGGGAAACAGATCCGAGTAGCCACCACTCAAAATTTACCTGCTTCCGGATAGAATGAAAACATTAATTTGAAATATTACTGCTTGGTTTATTAATGATTTACTGTTTTCTGTTGCTAATCATGGATTCCAATAGAGAAAACACTTAAAAATTCAAACCTGTCCCACTGCTCCCAAATATTCCTGAATCTTAATTTGGTTCATGAATTTTATAAAGTAGAAGAAAATAGCATCATAAAAAAACTTACAAAAATCTGCCAAAGAAAAACCACCCCCAGAATCACCACCCAATACCTTCAAATATTTGGTGAGTGATGGAGAAGCCAGACCCCTACCTACCCCTTCCCCCATGATGTGTTTATGCAGTGCCTTATTCTGGAACAGAATGCCTAGTGTTTGCGTGTTCTGGATTCATAATGTTGTATCTCTGCAAGCAAACATTTCAAGAGCTTGTCTACATGTCCCTGTGCTCAGGTATTACTCTTGGTGGAACTTGGGAAACCATATGAAGTGCCAGGGTTTGAACTTGGGTCGACTGTATGCAAGACAGGCACCCTACCCACTGTAGTATCACTCTGTTTCTCCCCCAAAAAATTTCTTAAAAATGTATAATTTATTATACATCCTCAAGTATCTTAAAATACATCGTTAGATTCTAGGACTTATAATATCACCGGTATCAGGACTGCAAGCTACCCATGCTTTATTTACTTGTTATGCGAAACACTAGTAACAATTATGGACCTTAGTACCATGACCTGAAGAATGGATTCAGGCTCCTCCTGTCCCTGGAGCAAGCAGATGCCCTTGGGTTACACTTGCTTGTGACAGGACTAATGGAGATGTTACTGGTGCCCACTCGAGCAAATCGATGAACAATGGGAAGACAGCGATACAGTGACAGTGATCCGGACTGCATGCTGGATATATTCTAAAATCTGGCATATGGCAAAGAGTTTGCTTATGTTTGCCCTGAATCAGTTTTTTTAGTTTAGAATTTTTTTTTCATGTTTTCTGACATGAAAACAAAGGATAATGAAAATTTTCCTCAACCTCTGTTTCATTTGTCTCTACAAAGCCAGGGCTCAAGCATGTAGGAGACAGTCACTCTGGAGAGGGGAACCTGAGGAGAGGACCTCTCTGAGAGGGGACCTGAGAATCTGAGAAGAGAGCTTCTGTTATTTTTGTAAGTCTCTCCTCTTCCTTCTCTTCCTCTCTGAGAGGGGAACCTGAGGAACCTGAGAAGAGAGCTTCTGTGAGAGGGGATCCTGAGGAGAGGGCTTCTCTGAGGGGGCGGAACTAAGGAGAGGGCATCTCTGAGAGGGGGAGAAGAGAGCTTCTGTGATTTTTGTAAATTTATCCTCTTCCTTCTCTTCCTCTCTGAGGACCTGAGAAGAGAGTTTCTCTGAGAGGAGAACCTGAGGAACCTGAGACTTCTGTGAGAGGGGAACTGGAGGAGAGGGGTTCTCTGAGAGGGGAACCTGAGGAGAGGGGCTTCTCTGAGAGGGGAACCTGAGGAGAGGGCCTCTCTGGAGAAGGGAACTTGACTTTGTTCAGGGTGCAGAGTCAAGAAAATGGCCCTAGTAGAGAGGAGGCAAGACTGGTCTCAGCCAACCTTCCTGTATGTGAATTTTCCAGGAGCAAACATTTCAAGAGCTTGTTCACCATGCCCTCAACCATTGTTAGTTATGAAATTATTTTTAAAAGGGTTCACATTAGGCTAATCACCATTAGCATTGTATTTTTGTGACACATCATTTAAATTACTATCATTAATTTCATTTGTCCAATAACAGAAACTGCATGCACTTTTTAGAGCATATATAAGTGAGGTAATAGAGAAATAGTATGATTTAAGAAGTGCTCATGTGTATATTGGGGGGCATAATAATAATCACCAATAATGAAACCTTGAATAAAATAATTATTAACCAAGCCTTGAAAAATTATAGAAAGGGCATTGAGTGTTTCTATTTGGATCTCTTTTTTGTTCCTCTTCCTGAGTGATTGATCATTTTTCTTTTTTATTTTGTATTAAATTACAGTGAAATTCACAGTTACAAAGTTGCTCATGATTGGCTTTCAATCATACAATGGTTCATCACTGATCCCTTCACCAGTGTATATTTCCCACACTAGTGTCCCCCGTTTCCCTTCCAACCCCAAGACTGGCCTGTCTATATGGCAGGAACTTTCATTCTCTCTTTCTCTCTCACTCGTTCTCATTCTCTTTCCTCTTTTTTTAAGTATCTTATTATACCACAGTGAGATATACAAATAAAAAAGATATACAATTAAAAAGTTCATATTTGGGTTTTGGTCATACAGTGTTCCAGCACCCGTCCCTCCACCAGTGCCCATCTCCCACCACCAACGTCCCCGGTTCCCTCCCCCCTTCCCCAGCCCACCTCCATGGCAGGTTCTTTATTTATTTCCCTTTCTCTCTCTTTCTCTTTTCCTTCCCTTCCAGACTATGGATTATAGAACATATATTAAAAGGTTGTCATGTGTATCCTTTTGCCTCTATTTAATGCTCAGTTCTAGGTTGGCATTAGTACCCTCGACAATTATTAGCACCCTGTTCCATTTTCTGTCTTACCTAACCTCTGACTCCCACACGTTTGTGATAATTTCCACCTTTGACAAGACCTCCTGATATATGTTTCACTTGACCTTGGATATTGGTATCATAATATGTACATATATATATTTATGCCATGCAAATAAATGCAGTCATTCTGTATCTGTCTCTCTCCTTCTGGCTAATTTCGCTCAACATAATCTTCTCCATGTCCATCCATTTATAGGCAAATTTTATAACTTCGTTTTTCCTAACAGCTGCATAGTACTCCATTGTGTAGATGTACCAAAGCTTCTTTATCCAGTCATCGATTTTCGGGCACTCTGGTTGCTTCCAGATTCTGGCTATTGTGAATAATGCTGCTATGAACATAAAAGTAGGGATGGTGTTTCCGCTGCGTATTTTTGGTTTCCCAGAGTAGATTCCCAGGAGTGGTATGGTTGGGTCAAATGGGAGTTCAATTTCTAGTCTTTGGAGGAAAGTCCATATTGTTTTCCAGAAAGGCTGTACCAGCCGGCATTCCCACCAACAATGGATGAGTGTCCCCTTTTCCCCACATCCACGCCAGCACTGGTTGTTCTTGCTCTTTTGAATATGTGCCAGTCTCTGTGGTGTAAAGTGGTATCTCATTGTTGTTTTGATTTGCATCTCTCTGATGATTAGTGATGATGAGCATTTTTTCATATGTTTTTTGGCCATTCGAATTTCTTCCTTGCTGAAGTTTCTGTTCATTTCTTCTCCCCATTTTTTGATGGGGTTGTTTGTTTTCTTCTTGTAAAGTTAGGCCCGTAGGATACCAGCTAAAAGAAACCCCAACAAGAATACTCCAAGACACATCTTAATAAAAATGACAAAAACTATAGATAGGGATAGAATACTGAAAGCAGCAAGATCAAAGAAGGAAATCACATACAAAGGAACATCTCTAAGATTTACAGCAGACTTCTCTGATGAAACACTCTGAGCCCGAAAACAATGGTGGGATATTGTGAAAAGGCTCAATGAACTGCAGGCTTCACCAAGAATTCTTTATCCGGCCAGGCTCACATTCAGATGTGAAGGAAAGATACACAACTTCATGGATAAGCAACAACTCAGGAACTTCATGGACTCAAAACCAACTTTAAAAGAAGGACTGAAGGGTCTACTGTAATGCGACCAAACCCATAAGCACAACAAACACAAAAAGAAAGATGGCACAAAATCCAATGACAATAATCTCTCTCAATGTCAATGGTCTAAATGCACCAATTAAGAGACACAGAGTGACAAAATGGATTAAAAAATTGAACCCAACATTCTGCTGTCTACAAGAAACACATCTGAATAATCAGAACAAACAGAGACTCAGAGTCAAAGGTTGGAAGACCATTCTCCATGCAAACAACTCCTCCAAAAAGGCTGGTGTGGCCATATTAGTATCAGATAATATAGACTTCAGGCTGAAAAAGTTTAGAAGGGACAACGAAGGCCACTTCTTATTAATTAAGGGGTATGTACACCAGGAAGAAATTACACTACTAAACATATATGCACCCAATGAGGGGTCGGCAAAATACATAAAACATTTCCTCTTTTTTTTTTGCTTTTTTGGGTCACACCCGGCAATTCTTAGGGGTTTCTCCTGGCTCTGCACTCAGGAATTCCTCCTGGCAGTGCTCGGGGACCATATGGAATGCTGGGGGATCTAACCCGGGCCGGCATGAGCTGGCCGCGTGCAAGGCAAACACCCTACCTGCTGGACTATCACTCTGGACCCTTTCCTCATTTTTCTTAATAATGGCAAGATCTGATCTGAATACTTGGGTCCAAATTAGGTCAAGGAGAGAAGCAAAGTGTTTGTGTTCCATGTAGTTCTTGCTGAACTGCGTGGTGGTATGAGTCAACACTAAATCACTAAATACAGAGGTGATGGATGGCTAGGAGCCTCGAGTTCTGAGAGAATTTCATTCCAAAGCCCAGTATGGACACATTCTAGTGGCCTTGAGCACGCACTCTTTAGAGTCCCAATCTCAAGGGTCCTTATTGCTGGAATTCAGCAATAATAATTCTACATTCATCAGAGACTTGATTTAAAAGCTAAATATTTTGACATAGGAAACCAGCTACTGCAAGTCTGACCTACTTGTTTATTAATGTAAGTGGAATGTTTGAAAAATGGAGCAAAATCAACTTTCCCCAGCATAACCAGTCGGGATATTTTCTCACATGTTAGCGGAAAAACTAATGGAAGGACAGATCTCTTGGAGTCTTCCCTCTTCCTTCTTTTCTCTCCCACCTACTACTACTCCCTCCATTAATTACACATTGTTGGAGGAAGTTTTCCAGGTCTGTGACCTTCAGTAATGTGGATGCCATGTGGGAACATTGATGCCCAGGCCAAAGAAGGTCTCTGTGAAACAGTTCCCCATTCTTGCAGGCAGGTAAGGGTACAAGACGGTCCTCTGATGAGCTCTTGTACTTGGTCATCTGACCAGGCCACATGGCCTGCTCTTTCTGGTCTCTTCCTGCCCTCTAATCCACAGATAGTAGTCAGTTTCAGATTTTACCCAGAAAGCTCCCACACAGATCATCAAGTGTGATCCAGAGTTCACCACTTAATGTTAAATATGGACATCTGGAATTTTAATTTGTGGGAATGGGATTTTTGCTGCCAGTCTGTCCCAGTTCTACAGATGTCTCATCTGGATGGGCCAGATGTGAGCTTGCTTCTCAGGCCCACTGCCTTACTCCCCTTCCTCAATCTAAGTCCATGGGGAGTGTTGCCCGGCGTGGCCAATACTTTACACAATGGTCCAGTATGAGTAAAGGCTTTGCGTACACTACATCAGGACTTATAGCACCTCTGAAGCTAGCCAAAGCAAGGAGATAGCTGTCCTCGTCTTTGATATAGTGGTATTTCTAAAGGCAAAGTAACAAGGAAAAGGGAACCGGCACTTGGGAAACACAGGAGGTTATTTTAATTTGCTTTAGTGTCAAACTCAACTTCAAAGCTGAAAGTGCTGCTTAAGGTGTAAATGTCTGGTTTAGAAAACAGTAAGAAATTAATATGGATTGTTTTCAGCACATTCAAGCTAATTGTTGCAAAGACCCATCAGATCTTCCCATTCAATGAATAAAGGGACTGATAAACTCTGTCTTGCAGAGATGGTCAGGCCCCAGTGAAATGGCTGCTCACAGGGCAGCTGAAAGTTTCTGGAAGACAGCCCCCCACTGTCTGGAGCAGAGCTGAGGCCTCTAGTCTTTATTGCCACTAAAAGAAGCCCGGAGTAATAATTGTCAAAAGGGCTAATACCAACCTAGAACTGAGCATTAAATACAGGCAAAAATGCACATGATGGCCTCTAAGTGTATGTATTACAATCCACAATATGTAAGAGAAGAGAGAGAGAGAGATAGAGATGAGAATAAGAAAAGATAACCTGCCATAGAGGCAGGCTATGGGAGGGGGAGGGAATTGGGGACATTGGTGGTGGGAAATAGGCACTGGTGGAGGGAGGGGTGCTGGAACACTGTGAGACCAAAACCCCCAAACATGAACAACTTTGTAATTGTATATCGCATGGTGGTATAATAAAATATTAATTTAAAAAAAAAGCCCAGGGAAGGGTGTGTCTTATAAGGCTTGTCAAGAGACTTGTGATTGTGAACACCAACATGAGAATGATTAAAAGGCATGTTACTGTTCTTGTTCTTCTGAAAGCAAACCAATGTTAATCTTAACATCCTGTTCCTTGGTCTTTTAGACTTCAGTAGCATGGTGTATCTGAGGGTCACTCATGAAACTCAATGTTTTACTGCCTTTTAATTTTCTTTTTTTTTTTTTGGTAAAATTCACTCTTGAATAATTTCTTATTTTCTTATACTATACATTGGGGATTACCAGTGCTACAATCACACAATGAAAATATCTTCATTTTGTAAAAAAGGGACTGTATGATGCTGAATTGCTCTTATTGAGGGCCAGCCACAGTGCTGTGTTTCTCTGTGTGGGGCTGTGGAGTCTCTGACTCTGGGCCCTGCTAGACAGGCATCACCCAGGTTGGCTGCGTATGCGAGCTGGAGGCCAAGGGCACAGATCACTCAACTTCCCGCCTGTATGTTTCTAAGAGGCATCTTGGCCACTGTCTTCCTTCAAGGGAAACAGTGTTTGCTCCAGTTGGTAGGTCTGAAGGCGAGGGGTGCAATATACCATCTTTATTTGTAACCTTCTCTTTCCCCAGCTCCTGTCTCTTGTGCTTCTTTAATGAAAACTGTTTCATTCCCCTGCCCTCTGTGGTAATACTCATCGCAAACATCATTACGGATGTGAGGGCTCTCCCTTAATTAAGAACTAAAAGGCTTCATTTCCTAAAACAAAAGCATGTGGCAGGTTTTATTGATCTGGTCTGTGTCGCCAGCTGAGCACATTAGCAGAGGTTATTGATTCCTCTGGCGGTAATGAGCTTGGGTTCCTTGTCAGGTGAGGGCCACAGTTCTGGGGAACATTTTCCTGAAGTGGGCCGAGAGGAAAGTACAAGTTCACGGTGATGTATGATTCAGTAGACTTTTAATGAATCATTCTTTAAAAAATATAACAGCCATCATTAAAAAGGTTATTTTCTAGTCATTATCTTTTTATCATTTCTTCTGAATGCTAATGGCGCCCTGATGAATAGATGCTAAAGCGCAAACAAGAGGCACATAAAGAAATGGGATCACACATGGTAGGCACTGCTTTCAATAAGTTCTCATCATCATCATCGTTAACTTCTTAAATAGTTCAATTTCCTCATTATCATGAGTCATGGTCTCATCCAGTGTTTGAGAAAAAGCTGAGGAAAAAAAGAATATTGGATTAATGACCATGAAGAGATGGGGAAACAAGGCCGTCAATGGGTGTGACATTATTTAAGAATCATTATAGTGACGTTTTCACTAGGGGAAATGCTTTTGTTGAAGAGGGCTAAAATAGATGTCCGCCGATGATTTCTAGTTGGACTTATCTATTTCTTTTCTGTCTTACTTTGGCATGTGCCATACCTGGCACTACTCAGGGTTTTTTTCTGGCTTGTGTTCAGAAGTCGCTCCTGGTGGTGCTTAGGGGGCCAGACTGTGTTGGAGATTGAATCAGTCTGTGAGCAACTTGCAAGTCAAGCATTCTACTCCCCATACTAACTCTCTGACATGACAGAGACATGTCAGTCAGAGACACATGACAGTCAGAGGCATGACAGTCAGAGACATGTCAGTCAGAGGCATGACAGTCAGAGGCATGACAGTCAGAGGCATGTCAGTTCCTTGGTGAGGGAGAGAACTTAGGTAGTGGAAGGATAAGAACTTTGTTAGCATATCACTATCACACTATCACTATCTTCCCGTTCATCATCAATTTGTTCAAGCGGGCTCCAGTAACATCTCCATATGTCCAGTCTCATGCTAGTAGAGCCCAAGGACATCTGCTCGCTCCAGGAACATAAAGAGCCTCAAACCATTGTATTAGGTTATGGGAATGACCTAACATAGTTACTGGTATTTGGCATATTAAATACGACACAGGCAGCTTGCCAGGCTTGCTGTGCAGGTGAAATACTCTTGTAGTCACCTCTAAATACAGCATTTATTGATGAACCACGTGGCCCAAGAGGCCACGCGAGTCATGCTTATGATAGGCTCATCTGCTGGATGGAGTTCTGCGTGAGAGGGCCGTCCGGATGTGGAAAATGGCGGCCCTCATGGATTAGGGGGGTCGTCTGGCTTGTTGCGAGGTTCTGCTGGGGTGGTGTGCCAGGGCTAGAACCCACCATCCCTCCCAGGCGCCTCGTGAGCGGCTGGGCACAGGGAGAGCTGGTAACAGCTCTGCCCCATGTCTGTGAATCTCTGGATCAGCATACCTGGGCCGGATTGAAAAAAAAAGTATTTTTTTCAGTACAGCCCAGGATTGTTAGCATATGTTATTTTTAGCATATACCAACAATATTTGGATTTCTTAAGTTATTAAAGATGCTGAGTAGTCCTTACAAAAGGGATTTTTAAAAACTTTCACTTGGAAAGTCATTAGAAATTTTGAGTTTTAGCTAGGCGATTTCCCTTAGAGGTGGGTTCTAAATGGCAAGAGGGTACAGACCGGGATGCTGAGAGGGAGGGAGGGAACTCCAGCAAGCCAGTGCTCAGTAGGAAATCCAGCAGGGGGAACACAGAGAGAGGCACTTTGGAGTCTGGGTTTTCAGGTTGATTTTACAATTTGATAAAAAATGGTTTATTTTATTTCAAACCTCAGCTCTTTCATGTCTACTGAGAGATTTCTACTCATTCACTGAGTATATTTCTGGGCCGTCTGGATCTATTGCCAGATAAATAAAGCCTACAGTGTCCCCTGTTTGCCCTTTCTATGACACCAAGTAGTCCCCCCAGCCCTTCACCAGGGATATAGAGTGTTTGCTGCTTAGTAGTCTGGAGAGGCCTGAGGAGGGACCCAGCTCTGCCTCTGGTGCAGGCAGCGGATACTCACTGCAGAAGCAGAGCACAGAGTGGCATCAGGTGGAGCCCTGAAGATGGAGAGTGAGGAGAGCTGGAGGGATCTGCCAGGGTCAGAGCCAAGTTTATTGGCAGAGCCCCAGAATGTTCGTGTCAACTCATCCAGATTGAGAGAAGTATTTCCTCGGAAGCTTTGCTTACTCTGCTTATTTACATGGCCTCTACTATTGATTAGTTGTCAAGTCAGTTGACAAACTTTCTCCTGCAGTGTTGTTTCCTGAATGACTCAGTGTTGGTTACTCAGGATCAGTGACAGCTGCCAGCCTGGGGACAGAGAGGGACCCCTGCTTCTGGGGACCTGCCTCCCCAGCTTTGGAAATATGCAGTCAACAGCTCATGCACCTGGTTCCCAGGGGACCCAGCTTAGTTCTTAAAGATGAAAAGCAACAACTGAAAAATGAAAGCAACCTTCAAGAAAAGTAGTCTTTGAGAAAGGGAGAGCTAAATTGTGGGAATTCTGCCTATATAAGTTGCTCTGTGCTACAAGGGCCTGGAAAGAACCAATTATAACTCACACAATCCCCAGACGCCAGCAGTGGGCAAAGCATGTTTGAGATGCTAAGTGTCGGGTCCACAACCTTTGTGACAGATGATAGGTGACTTAGCCAAAGGTAACAAATATAATTCAGTGATGGTATGCTAACACATTAAAGAAATATAGTTAATGTGTTATTATTTAGCTCAGGAGCATGCCAGATCATTGGTAAAGGCATCATAGAGTCTGACACAAAGATTGTCTGGGGAATAGGATATTTTTTGTGTGTGTGTGTCCATAGAGATGGAGTCAGAGGTGCCGCTGTTTGTTTGTCTCCAATTCTCCACCACAAAATCTTCATCCCAGCACCATGTTTTCATGTTATTTTCAGTTTAGTGTTCTTGCAATGACCTGTTTGTAGAAGCACATGTGTGCACATATATGCACACATGCAAGAGCACACACATGTGCATGAGCACACATGAACACACACATATATGCACACATATGGGTGCACACACATATACACATGTGCACACAGACACAAACACACACACATGCCTACACACACATTCATGCACGCATGTTCCAGTTCTTTTGTCCTGTGTGCATGTTGGAGCGTCCTCTATATCAATGTGTCAAAGTCACTCTCAGGGGTTCAGTGGCCTAAATCCAAGAGGTTGCTAACTCCAAGGACAACAATAAAAGCTCTCTGCACTTTCTCCCCCCTCGCCTGTCTTTATCTACCTCATCGTGTTGTCTCTCCTGTTATAATTTATACCCAGCATCTGTTCCTTTCTCAGCACTGACTCTTCTGCCAACACAGATCTGGAAGCTCAGCTCCGGCTCCCTCCATGTCTCACCAACATTGCCTCAGGTGGTCTGATGGTCATTTATTGCAGATTTTGAGACTTGCCTGTTTTCCTCCAGCCTTTCTATAGTCTGCTGAGAAGTAGACAATTTTGAATAAATTTGCTTAGGAAATATTAACCTTGAGTAAAGTTGAAAGAACACCTGAGAATGGTCTTTCTATCCAAATTAGAGTTTATTTCCCTCCGGGTTTGTGGAAAGGCTGATGTTAGGGATCCCCTTCTCACAACTCACTGTGTCCACAGCATGTCCATGCCTGTGTTGACCAGATGTGAGGGTCCTTGCAGTACCCTCCCTTCTCCTCACAGGATTTTGCTTCTCTTTCTCATCTGATTTTGATGTTGATTCTTCCAACTCTGACCATCTTCCATCTTGAGACTCCAGTGAAGACTATGGAAAAACTGGGTTTGAATCTGTATTACCTTGTAAGATTTAATCCAGCAACAGTCTGCACAGCTACTTTATAGGTATTCTGTGAGAAAGTAATGACTCTTTTATATAGAGCATTTAAGAGTCTGCCTGGTACAGAACAAAAATTTTATAACTAAAAGTTTCCATTACTGACAATATTTGTGACAATTTTATGTAGATTTTTCTGTAAATCAGCATTTGAAAATGAACTTAGGTAAATTAGATGTGGCAGTTTTAGGCTGTGGTAATTACATACCTGGAGAACAACTTAAACTCGGCAGCTATGAAAAACACTAATTTCTACCAAGAAAGTAATTTGATAAAAGGAAATAATATGTAGAATCATTTTCAAAATTCAAGAGATCATCCTAATTAGAATCTGTTACAGTAGAATTAGATCCTCATTCTTGTCATAAATTCCATAGAGTAACATTTTATATCCTGGAGATATTGTTGTATTTTATAGTTGAGAAAAAAAGCTCCTGAGAAAAGCAATATTAAGAATAGTATGGGCATTGAAGTGTGACTAATCTGAATTTATGTATTTGAATATTTTCTAATTTACATTGCCCTCTCTCAGCCTCACTTTATCTTTGCAAAACACAATAGTACAGCTAAAAACCCTAGAAGAGAAAGGATCTTATTAAAAGAGCTTATTTCTATATATTGCTTAATGGCCGGTGTTAATATTTTTTATCTACCAAATACTAAAACAAATACACACTCACACACACACACACACACACACACACACCACCTCAGTCTTTGGTTCCTGCCTGCATTAATATCTTAATTTTTTCGTTTCTTAGAACTAGTCTATTAAATAGTACATAAATGATTGCTACTGCATGGAACCAAATGCAGTGTGGGATTTAAAAAATAAATCCTTCATCTTTTCAGTGCTTGTATTTGAGTTTTAGAGGGCAATCTCTACCAATTTAATACTCTGGGAGAAATAAGTGACTGCATAATATAGTAAACCATCTTATATAATCAGTTTTTAAGAATAAATAGTATGAAAAAGCCTGGTAACATCCACAAAGGGGCCAAGAGGCCTGGTGCCTGCAAACCCTAGCCAGGACATCTTCCTCCCTCACAGCCTCTGCAACTGTCTCCCCAGTCCCCAAATTAGGTGTGTGACCCACTGCGTCAGTGGATCCACCTAGCCCAGCCTAAAAGCCTGGGAATATCCACAAAGGGAGCCAAGAGTCCTGGAGTGTACAGACCCTCGCGGGGACATCTCGGCAGAACCTCACCAAGGATTCTTTACCCAGTAGACTCACATTCAGATTTGAAGGAAAGAAGCACAGCTTCATGGAAAAGCAACAGCTCAGGAACTTCATAGTCTCAAAACCAACTTTAAAAGAAGGACTGAAGGAGCTACTGTAAGGTAAGACAAACCCCAAAAAGCACAGCGAACTTATTTAGAAACATGGCACAAAATCCCATGACAATAATCTCTCAATGTCAATGGCCTTAATGCACCAATTTAGAGACACAGAGTTGCAAAATGGATTAAAAAAACAATTCCAACATTCTGCTGCCTATAAGAAATACATCTAATAATCAGAGCAAACATAGACTCAAAGTCAAAGGCTGGAAGACAATTCTCCATGCAAATAACTCTTCCAAAAAGGCCGGTGTGGCCATACTAGTACCAACATAGACTTCAGGCTAAAAAGGTTAGAAGGGACCGTGAAGGCCATTTCTTAATAATTAAGGGATATGTATATCACAAAGAAGTGACACTCCTAAACATATATGGACCCAACGAGGGACCAGCAAAATACTTAATACAACTGCTAATAGACTTCAAAGAAGACACTGACAGTAAAACAATAGTAGTTGGAGACTTTAACACTGCTCTATCAACTATTGATAGATTAACAAGACTGAAATTCACAAAGGAAATACTGGCCCTAAAGGAAGAAATGGAAGAAAGAGGGTTAGTAGATATATAAAAGGACTTTTCATCCCCAAAAAAGCCGAATACACATTTTTCTCCAGTGTACAAGAAACTTTCTCCAAGATAAACCACATGCTTCACCAAAAAAAAAAAAAAACACAAGAAAATCAAGAAGATAGAAATTGTGTCAACTATTTTTCAGACCATGATGCACTGAAAATGGAAGCTAACTATACATAGAAGCAGGGAGTTGTTAGTATAAAACCAGAGAGGATGGATGAGTTATGGATGAGGTCCTTGCAAGCAAGAGGCATTCCAGGGACCTCACTCCTCAATGAGTGGCAGGCAGATGCCTATGAGTCTGACCCTCTGGAAAAATACTGGCATGCTTCTCCTTTGCTAGTTAGGCATTATCACTAGTTATACATTATCCTTGGCAAACTACCATAAGCTCTCCTCTATTCTCCTACAAATCCATTGTCTCATTGTCTAGTTTTAATGTTAGCATTAATTTAGTTCCTTATGATTGTGTTCAGGAATATATGGGCGGTGGACTATGTGGAAAACCCCATGTATGGTGGTCTGCACCAGACTCCTTTGTTCTCTTTAATTGACATCAGTCTGAACCTATATGCCAATAAAAAGAGGTCCTGTTCTGCTGCTCTGTACCAAGCACCAGCAAGAGCAGTGGTCCTCTGGCTACTTTATTTTACTTACAAGCTCTTATCTCTGTACCCCCAACTGAAAGAGACCTCCTTACAAAAGGAAGTCAAACCAAACACCTGGAAACTGAACAGCTAACTGCTGAACAACCAGTGGGTCATAGAAGAAATCAAAGAGGAAATCCAAAGATTCCTGGAAACAAATTAAAATGAAGACACAAACTATCAGAACTTGTAGGACATAGCGAAAATAGTGTTAAGAGGAAAATTCATAGCTCTGCAAACATTCATCAGGAAAGAAAAAGGGCCCACAGTTTCTAGGAGTTTTTGGTAAAGAGTTTAGGGTTCTCTAGGTATAATATCATGTAATCTGCAAATAATGATAGCTTGACTTCTTCCTTGCCTATCTGGATGCCCTTGATGTCTTTTCTTCTCTGATTGCTATGGCAAGTACTTCCAGTACTATATTGAATCAAAGAGGTGAGAGTGGGCAACCTTGTCTTGTCCCTGATCTCAGGGGAAGGCTTTCAACTTTTCCCCATTGAGAATGATGCTCGCTGTGGGCTTTTGGTAGATGGCTGTAACTATCTTGAGGAAAGTCCCTTCAATTCCCATTTTCTGGAGGGTTTTAATCATGAACGGGTGCTGGATCTTGTCAAATGCTTTCTCTGCGTCTATTGATAGGATCATATGGTTTTTATTTTTCTCTTATTGATATGATGTATTATGTTGATTGACTTGCAAATGTTGAGACCATCCTTGCATACCCGGGATGAATCCTACTTGGTCATGATGTACAATCTTCTTGATGAGTCTTTGGATTCTGTTTGCTAGTATTTTGTTGAAGATCTTAGCATCCGTGTTCATCAGGGATATTGGTCTGTAGTTTTCTTTCTTTGTGTTGTCTCTCCCTGCTTTGGGTATCAGGGTGATATGTGCCTCGTAGAAGCTGTTTGGGAGTATTTCTGTTTCTTCTATTTCCTGGAAGAGCTTGAACAGGACAGGCAGTAGGTCCTCCTTAAAGGTTTGGTAGAGTTCAATAGGGAATCCGTCTGGACCTGGACTTTTGTGTTTGGGAAGACTTTTAATTACTGTTTCTATTTCCTCAATGGTGATAGGCTTATTCAGGTATTGGAGGTCTTCTTGGTTCAGCCGTGGGAGGTTATAGGACTTCAGAAATTGGTCCATTTCATGTTTCACGGCATACAGGCTCTCAAAGTAATCTCTGATGATCTTTTGGATTTCTGTGGTTTCTGTTGTGATGTCACCCTTTTTATTTCTGATTCTGTTTATTTGGGTTCTCTCTTTCCCTGTCCTTACAAGTCTTGCCAATGGTTTGTCAATCTTGTTTATTTTTTTCAAAAAAACAGCTCTTGGTTTCATTAATCTTTTGGATTGTTTTTTTGGTTTCCAACTCATTGATTTCCTCTCTAAGTTTTATTATCAACACGCAAAAGTCGGTGGCTTTCCTATATACAAATAACGAAAGAGAAGAAAGGGATATTAAGGAAACAATTCCATTCACAATTGTGCCACAGAAAATCAAATACCTAGGAATCAACTTACCCAAGTGTGTAAAGGACCTGTACAAAGAAAACTACAAGACACTACTCCAAGAGATTAAAGAGGACACAAGTAAATGGAAACATATTCCCTGATCATAGATGGGGAGAATCAACATTGTCAAAATGGTAATACTCCCTAGAGCTCTGTACAGATTCAATGCAGTCCCTATAAGGATACCCATGACATTCTTCAAAGAAATTGACCAAACACTCCTGAAATTTGTATGGAACAATAAACCCCCAAGGATAGCTAAAAGCAATCCTCAGGAAAAAGACGATGGGAGGCATCACCTTACCCAACTTCAAACTGTACTACAAGGCAGTAGTAATTAAAACAGCATGGTATTGGAATAAAAACAGACCTGTGGACTTATGGAATAGAATTGAGTATCCTGACACCCAACCTCAAACACATTATCATTTAATCTTTGATAAAGGTGCAAATGGAGTCTAAAATGGAGTAAGGAAAGCCTCTTCAATAAGTGGTGTTGGGAAAACTGGGCAGCGACATGTAAAAAAATGAATTTGGACCTGTGTCTAACACCATGCACAAAAATCAGATCAAAGTGGATTAAAGATCTCAATATCAGACTTGAATCCATAAAGCACATTGAAGAAAATATAGGAAAAACCTTCCATGACATTGAAGCTAAAGGCACCTTCAAAGATGAAACATCACTAACAAAGCAACTAGAAGAAAAGATAAACATATGGGACTACATGAAACTAGAAAGCTTCTGCACCTCAAAAAATCAGTGACTAAGATACAAAAGCAGTCCACAGAATGGGAAAGAATATTCACCCAATACCCATCTGATAAGGGGTTAATATCCAGGATATATCAGGCACTGGTAGAACTTTACAAGAAGAAAACAAACAACCCCATCAAAAATGGGGAGAAGAAAACAGAAACTTCACCAAGGAAGAAATTCGAATGGCAAAAAAACATGAAAAAATGCTCATCATCACTAATCATCAGAGAGATGCAAATCAAAACAACAATGAGATACCACTTTACACCACAGAGACTGGCACATATTCAAAAGAGCAAGAACAACAAGTGCTGGCGTGGGTGTGGTGAAAAGGGACACTCATCCATTGTTGGTGGGAATGCCGGCTGGTACAGCCTTTCTGGAAAACAATATGGACATTCCTCCAAAGACTAGAAATTGAACTCCCATTTGACCCAGCCATACCACTCCTGGGAATCTACTCTGGGAAGCCAAAAATACGCAGCGGAAACACCATCCCTACTTTTATGTTCATAGCAGCATTATTCACAATAGCCAGAATCTGGAAGCAACCAGAGTGCCTGAAAATCGATGACTGGATAAAGAAGCTTTGGTACATCTACACAATGGAATACTATGCAGCTGTTAGGAAAAATGAAGTTATAAAATTTGCCTACAAATGGATGGACATGGAGAAGATTATGTTGAGCGAAATTAGCCAGAAGGAGAGAGACAGATACAGAATGACTGCATTTATCTGCATAACATAAATATATAGGTACATATTATGATACCAATATCCAAGGTCAAGTGAAACATATATCAGGAGGTCTTGTCAAAGGTGTAAATTATCACAAACGTGTGGGAGTCAGAGGCTAGGTAAGACAGAAAATGGAACAGTGGGCTAACAATTGTCGAGGGTACTAATGCAACCTAGAACTGAGCATTAAATAGAGGCAAAAAGATACACATGACAACCCTTTAATGTATGTTCTGTAATCCATAGTCTGGAGGGGAAGGAAAAGAGAAAGAGAGAGAAATGGAAAGAAATAAAGAACCTGCCATGGAGGAGGGCTGGGGGAGGGGGAGGGAACCGGGGACGATGGTGGTGGGAGATGGGCACTGGTGGCGGGATGGGTGCTGCAACACTGTATGACCAAAACCCAAATATGAACTTTTTAATTGTATATCTTTGTAATTGTAAAAATAAAAAATTAAAAAAAAAAAAATAAAAAAAAAAAAAAAAAAAGCCCACATAAATAACCTGACCTCACAGTTCTAAATCATATAAAAATACAAAGAGCCCAACCCAGGCAGAAAGAAGTAATTAATAAAACTTAGGGAATCAATGAGATGGAACCCTAAAAAACAATCCAAAAGATTAATTAAACCAAGAGTTGATTCTTTGAAAATAATAAACAAGATCAACAAACCACTTGCAAAACTCACAAGGAAAGGGAAAAAGAGAATCCAAATAAATAGATTCAGAAATTAAAAGGGGGGCATCATAACAGAAACCACAGAAATCCAAAAGACATAAGATATTACTTTAGGAGTTTGTGTGCCATGAAACAAGAGAACCTGGAAGAAATCGAAAATTCCTGCAGTCCTATAGCTTCCCATAGCTGATACAAAAGAAAATACCTTAATAAGCCTATCACCATCAAGGAAATTGAAACAGAATTAAAAGTCTGCCCAAACACAAAAGCCCAGGTCCAGATGGATTTACTAGTGAATTCTTCCAAACCTTAAAGAAGGACCTACTCCCAGTTCTTTTCAAGCTCTTCCAGGAAATAGAAGAAACAGAAACTCTCCCAAATATCTTCACAAGGCAAATATCACTGATACCCAAAGAAGACAGAGACACCACAAAAGAGAAAACTACAGACCAAATACTCTGATGAACAAAAATACTAAGATTTTCAACAAAATAATATGAAACAGAATCCAAAGACTCATCAAAAGATTATATCATCACCAAGTAAGATTCATCCCAAGAATGAAATTCATCCCAGCATAATATTCACAAGTCAATCCACATAATACACCACATCAATAAGAGAAAAAATAAAAACCATGTGATCATATAAATAGACACAGAGAAAGCATTTGACTAGATCTAACACCTGTTCATGATAAAAAAAAACTCCATAAAATGGGAATTGAAGGAATCTTCCTCAATATAGTCAAAGCTATCTACCAAAGACCCACAGCAAGTATCATTCTCCATGGGGAAAAACTGAAAGCCTTCCCCCTAAGATCAGGGACAAGACAAGGTTTCCCATTCACCACTTCTATTCAACATAGTTCTGGAATTACTTGCCATAGCAATCAGAGAAGAAAAGGACATTAAGGGTATCCAGATAGGCAAGGAAGAAGTCAAACTATCACTATTTGCAGAAGACATGATATTATACATAGAAAACCCTAAACTCTCTACCAAATTGCTCCTAGAAAAAATAGATAACTATAGTAGAGTAGCAGCTTACAAAATCAATACCCAAAAAGTTAATGGCTTTCCTATATACAAATAATGAAAGAGAAGAAAGGGATATTAAGAAAATGATCACCTTCACAACTGTGCCACAGAAAATAAAATACCTAGGAATCAGTTTAAGTAGGAATGTAAAGAACCTGTATGTTGGGAAAAAGCAGATCTAAGTAAGGTCTGATGGATACTGCCTGTTAACAGATACATATGGTTTTCTGGCAGACTGTCTCCCAATAAAGTAAGTATGTAGAATTCCCTAGTGAGACTGTTTTCAGGATTGCAGATACACAGACACTAATATCCTAGGTTATTTGCCTTCATCACCTCTCCTTGTTGGCTGTAATTAGCGAAAGATGGCACTTATGTACACTGCTTGAAGTGCAAACAGAAAACAGGTTTTTCTTTTTTTTTCTGTTACTTCAATGTCTGACAAGACCTTGTCATCTGGTGCTAGTCAGGAAGGCTGAATTAACATACTGTTACACTTTCTTTTGCTTATCTCACCTCACCTAGATAACACCACCTGCAGGTTTTTGTTCCTGTTTGTCTCCTTCCTATTATCCTTATATTCTATGCTAAGAATGTGGAATGTCTTTGTAGTGTAAACTATGCAAACTTAACCAAGTTGTATTGTCCTTTGATACTATTGGTTTATAAGAGAGTCAGGGTCTTTGTATAAGCTGTCAGACAGCTGCCAAGATGAAAGCTATTGTCCCTCCAGCTGGTTATTATTAAAAATATTAATGGAAATACGTCTTGTTCCTGGAGTCTCATCTCTGCACCTCTGACCTGACAGTACATTCCAGCTTCACCAGTACAAAGAAAACTACAAAATACTGCTTTAAGAAATAGGACACAAGGATAGGAAAAATATTCCCTGCTCATGGATTGGGGAAAATTAACATTGTCAAAATGGTAATACTCCCTAGATTTTATACAGATTCAATGTGGTCTCTATAAGGATACCCATGATATCCTTCACAGAAATTGCCCAAACACTCCTGCAATTTGTATAGAATAATAAACCCCCACAGATAGCTAAAGTAATCCTCGGGAAAAAGAAGATGGGAGGCATCACCTTTCTCAACTTCAAACTGTACTACAAAGCAGTAGTAATTAAAACATCATGGTATTGGAATAAAAACAGACCTGTGGACCTATGGAATAGAGTTCAGTATCTTGACACCTATCCTCAAATACATGATCATTTAATCTTTGATAAAGAAGAAAAAAGTATGAAATGGAGCAAGGGAAAGTCTCTTCAACAAGTGGTGCTGGGAAAACTGGGCAGTAACATGTAAAAAATGACTTAGGATATCTGTCTAACACCATGCACAAAAGTCAGATCAAAATGGATTAAAGATCTAAATATCAGACCTGAATCTATAAAGTATGTTGGAGAAAATATATGAAAAATCCTCCATGACTTTGAAGCTAAAGGCATCTTCAAAGATGAAAAACCATTAACAAATCAATCGGAAGCAAAGATAAACATACGGGACTACATGAAACTAGAAAGCTTATTCACTTCAAAAGAAATAGTGACCAAGATAGAGTCCACAGAGAGGAAAAGAATATCCACCCAATACCCATCTGATAGGTGGTTAATATTCAGGATATATCAGGCACTGGTAGAACTTTACAAGAAGAAAACAGCATACCCCACCAAAAAATGGGGAGAAGAAATGAACAGAAACTTCCAAAAAGAAGAAATTTGAATGGCCAATAGGCACATGAAAAAAATGCTCATCATCACTAATCATCAAGGAGATGCAAATCAAAATAAGAATGAGATATCATCTCACACCACAGAGACTGGCATATGTCCAAAAGAGAAAAAACAAGTGCTAGCATGGATCCAGGGAGAAAGGGACTCATCCATTTTTGGTGGGAATGTCAAGTGATACAGCCTTTTGGAAAACAATATGAACATATTTCCAAAAACTATAAATTGAGCTCCCATTTGGCTCCACCATAACCAGTACTGCGAATGTACCCTGGGAGGCCAAAAACACAACAGAAACACTGTCTACACTTACCTGTTCATAGCAGTACTATTCACAATAGCCAGAATCTGGAAACAACCAGGGTGCCGGAGGAGAGGCGACTAGATAAAGAAACTGGTACATATACACAGTGGAATACTATGCAGCTGTTATTAAAAACAAAGTTATGAAATTTGCCTATAAATAACTGGACATGTAGAGGATCATGCTGAGCAAAATTAGCCATAGGGAAAAGGACAGAAACAGAATGACTGCATCTATTTGTGGGATATTAAAAAAATAGTATGATAGCAATATATCCAAGGCCAGGCAAAATAGATCAGTAGATCTTGTCAGTGGGGAATCACTGCAAGTGTGTGGGAGTCAGAGGTTAGGTAAAACATAAAGGAAGAGTTTACTACTAATTTTTAGGGGAGCACTCTTGGGCATCCTGACAAAATCCGGGAGCAGAGGAAGGGAATCCCCTTCTGCCCCAGGGGATTGGCAGCCAGTAGACAAAGACAGAAGAATCCAGCAAAGTTTTAAAAGACTTTACTCTCACAGGTTCTGATATACAATCCTGTAACAGGAAGGGCCCGGACTTAGGGTTCCCAACTGGGCCCTGGCTAGGTGTAGGTTCAGAACCCAGGCCAAGATAGCTGCCACCATGTGTTAAGGCCCAACAGGGAGGAGAACAGAGAGGAGAGGGTGAAAAGGCCAAAGGCAAAGGGAGAAAAAGCACAGAAGAAAGCAAGCTACAGTTTTTATATCCCTACAACACAGACCGCCCATGTCAACGGAAAGCAGTTGGGGTCAATTCCCCTCAGGTAACTTTTCCCAGGACCTCACTTAGGTCCTTTGAGATGTTAAATTTCCCAGCCAACATCTGCCTTGGAAGTGCCCCTGCAGGGTAGAGTGGAGGAATGGGCATGTATCTATACCAAAAAATATTCTACAACTAGGTATATATTTCTCCAAGTCTTCACAAGATTCTCGTCTTTACTTCATAGTTGTTTTGTATATTAGCCTTTAGAGTTATTAGAGAGCCATATGTGCTTGCTTGGAGGCAGACAGCATTTCTCTCAGGTCTAATTACTTAGAGATCCAACGTGGCCAGGTAGATATACTGGTAAGATCTAGCTAGTCCCACGATGATTGTGGCAGCATGAGGAAAAATATTTATACCAGCTAATATAGAATACATGGTAAGATATACTGCTACATTCAAACTGTCCTCCTGCCCCATCTACAAAGTGGCCTCGGAGGCAACTCCAGGCAAGATGCAGAGGATCTGGATAATAGTTATCTGCAACAATAGATACCTGCAACAATAATTGATATCAACTGATATCAATTATTAGATATACAATAGATATCTGCAACAATAATTGTTGAAAATTGTAATGCCAGCCTAGAACTGAACATTTAATGTAGAAAAAGGGATAAACATCATAACCTCTAAATGTATGTACTGAAAACCACAATGGCTTAAGAGAAGAGAGAGAGACAGAGAGAGGGAGAGAGAGAGAGAGAGAGAGAGAGAGAGAGAGAGAGAGAAGAGGGCAAAGTGCCTGCCTCTATGGCAGGAGGGAGGGAATCAGGGGACATTGGTGGTAGGAAATGGACACTGGTGGAGGGACGGTTGCTGGAACACTGTATGACTGAAGCCCAAATATGAACATCTTTTTTAACTGTATATCTCATGGTGGTATAATAATAAAAAAGGATAACTAAAGAAGAAATAGTATGTGCTATCTAATGATATATCTTTAATATAAGGCCATGTACTTGTGTGCTGTCTTTAATTCTGGGTTCATCCTTCCACTGATTATTTGATTTTATTCAAATTGTCATTTCAATCACAGTCTGGCCTTGTCATGTAGCTAATCCCAAAATGACCATGGCTATCTCAGGTTCTTTGTTGGCATATTTCTAAATTCAGTTCAGAGCATCTCATTGTATTAAGGGTGATTTTCCCCATGGTACAACTTTAGAGGCTGCAGATACCAAAGTGGTCACAACATGGAGGAGAAGGTACGGCCTCTTTCACTGGTTGGAGTCAGGGGTGCAGGGGGTCTCCTCCTGTCACAGGGAAATGGTTCTTCCTCTCCCCAGGAGCATCTTCTCTCTCTCTTCTCTCTCTTGCTTCTCTCCCCTCTTTTTCCTCTCTTTTCTTCTCTCTCCCTCTCCTCCCTCATCTCTCTCCTCTCTCTCTCATATACCTGTGGTTTAGCAGTAGAGTTCTTGATAAAAAGAGGAAGAAGTGTATTCTTTTACTGACATCTGAGATTTTAGAAGATTAAACAAGGCAATAGAGACTGATTTTATGAAGCTTTATTAGGATAAGTAAGTTGATGAGGCAGTTGAGCAAAAATTCCATGCAGGTCAGATAGATTAATAATTAACTTAACAAATTTTAATCAATGACACCGATTAAGTTTTAGTGAACCCAATCAATATCTGGGAGAAAGGGCCCACGGCATGTTCCCATCTTCTATTTCATCTGTGTTTATGTACAACATGCGTTTCACATATAATTTATATATAACCTTCATGTTCTACATGCAATGTTATATATAAATATATGACTAGTTATAGATTTCCATATATTTTATCAAGTGTAGCTATCACTTGAGTTACCTGGACTCATTCAACTTAATTTTCTCTCTTCCATAGTACATGCCGTGTTTCAATGTCATCATATTTATTTCAAGTCTCACTTATAGAAGAGGAAAATATCTTAATAAGTTTTCTAATTGCAATCTGAAAGGAAATAGAGTTTCGCATAAGAATTGCCTTCAAGACATTTGTTCATTTCTTCATAATCCTTTTATTGTTCGTGTAAAATTATTCTCTAATTGTTCAAATAAGTGCCGCTGGAAGTTTTGTACCTATAGTTAAAAAGCCAAAGAATAAAATGAACCTGGACAGTTTGTGGGTGTTTCCCTTCACTGGCTACTGTTTTTCTGTCACCTCATCCTCAGCCAGATCCAAGTTGGATAGACAGAAAGAGGACGAACGTCAGCTGAGAGACTATGAATGTTTTTCATGAGGTCACCTTTTAAATAAAATCCATCAGTATTCTGTGAGAGGATTCAACATAGAAGACAGGCAAAAAGGGACGGAATCCTCCAAGGAGAAGGGTTATCTGCACACATATTCATCATCTGCACAGCCAGCAAACAGGGAAATAGTGTAGCAAACATTCCCCGTAACCCTGGACAGCTGTAACTCCGAGTGGGCCTGCGAGGACTGTGTGCGGCCATCTGTTCCGTGCAGCCCTGACGTTCCAGCATCGATTTGCTACTATCACAAGTCAATTAAGGACATTCATTTTCAACAGGGCATGCAGAAATGGAGGCAAAAATCACAGGGAACTGCCAAGATTCTCTTTGATGACCCGTCCAGGGATCGGGAGGGACAGGGAGAAGGGAAGGTGGCCTGTGCCTTCTTATGAGGTGGGCCTGGGTAGAACCGGCACCACCAGTGCCTCACAAAAGACGTGAAGGACCAGGAGGACTAGCCCCTAGGGCTGTCACCTGATGCTGCTCTCAGGGAAGTTTTCAGAGAGGTTCCCAGTGCAGTGTTTATACCAGGATGGCTGCAGATTAAGTTTCCTTGCTCTCAGAGGATATGTGCCGCGTCTGCAGGTCACATCACATGAAAGGACAGCAGGTCAGCCAGCAGAGAGGAGGTGGACAGTGAGTCACCAGGGAATCGGGAGCCAGCAGCCAGGCCAGGGCCCCCTTTGGAGTGGCCACATTAGCCAAATGCAGGCTCTGCACCACCTAGAAGTGAGGGGGAAGTAAAAGGATGTGAAGGGAAAATCACCCGGTGAGCATGCAGCCTTGTCCAAAGCAGTTTTTAAAAAAAGTCAAATATAAAATGTTATTTTTTGCCTTTCAGTCACAAAGTATTCTCTGTAAGAAAATAATTATTTCCCCCATGACCAAGATATAATGTGATTTTCGTGTCAGGAAAATCACAGAAACCATGGAGACTAATTTCTTTTATTCAGAAACATAATAATTCTCTGTCCATTTAAAACCATTTTCATTTCAGGTGAGTGCCAAAACTGGTGGGGGAATTAGATTATGGGATTATGTGGTGGAAAGACAGTACACAGGTATGGTGTTTTTCCTGTACACAGGAGGGTTACATCTCAGGACCCTGTATCGTCCTCTGAGTCCACCAGAAGTGATCCCAGAGCACAAAGCCATGAGTAAGCCATGAACACATCTGAGTGTGACCTCAAAACAAAAACCTTTTTAGATTACTTAATGAAATATGGTACAAAAAATTAGCAGTGTCTTAATCTTACTTTATTAGCTTTTAATATATAGTTCATGCTTATAACAAAAGGTATAGATGCCATTTAAAGTAGCACATCAAATGTGTTTTGCTTTGAAATCTGATTTAAAACACCAATGTGATTCAAGAAATATTTCCTCATATTTTTAAACACTTAAAGCTGCTATTTGATTTTAAAAGGATATCTGATATATGGTTTGAAACCCTGTTTAAAATTATTTCTAAAATATTTTAAACAAATAATCCCTTTGTTAAAAAGTGACCATCAGGCCACTGCTAATGGGTAACATTAATTTCCTCTGTATGTTCACTTATTCATCAGCTACAGATGGATCTCAGGGCACTGTTCTGTCTATCCTTGGAAGGTTCCTTCTGTGATCCCTGCCTCAATATCTGTTATGAAGTTCTGATCATCAACAGGTCTGTTTGAATAAGAGCTGCCTAGTAAGTTCTTCTTCAAGCCCAAGGGCTGCAGCGCCAAACTTTCTTTCCTGTGATTCCATCTTCCTCCTCGCTGGGCCCCAAACTTCATCCCCAGAAGGCCACTACCTTTTTCCCCTTCTTTTTTGGGGGGATTTTTGGGTCACACCTGGTTCAAGAGTCCATTCTGACTCTGCACTCAGGAATTACTCCTGGTGGTGCTCAGGGGACCATATACGGGATGTCGAGAATCAAGCCTGGGTCGGCCACATGCAAGGCAAATGCGCTCCCAGCAGTCCTGTTGCTCTGGTCCCAGAAGCCATCTTCTGAGTTGGCAGCATGGGGTGTGCGAGCACACTGCGCCCTGCTTTGGCCTCCTGTGGACAGGCACCTCGTGGGTTTTCCTGATGATAGTGGGCAGAACTCAGTTTTATTCCCATGAATGAAATCTGAGAACTTTCCTCAGATTCTGTCTCCAGGGAGCCCTCCCAGGTCTGTCCCCCCCATCGTCCTCCCAGAGCCCCACACTCTGTCTCTGACTCTGGGTTTCCTTGCTAAGGCCACCCCACACTGCTTGCCTCCTGGGACCTGCAGTGCTCAGCCATGTTTTTCAGGGCACACGTGGCTATTGCTTTGTCCTTCCTTCCCTCCTCCCTCAGACCCACATGTCCTTCCTTCCCTCCCCCTCAAACCTGCGTGGCTTTCCTTCTCTCCTCCCTCAGATGTGCATGTCCTTCCTTTCCTCCTCCCTCAGTCTTGCATGTCCTGCCTTCCCTCCTCCCTCAGACCCACATGTCCCTCCTTCCCTCCTCCCTCAGACACACATGTCCTTTCTTCTCCTCTCCTCTCTGCATCCTGGAGTGTGTTGCTATGTCACTTCTACTCAACTTGTCCTGGAGTTGAGGATCTTCATGCAGGATCCACTTTGCTGGTGAGAAAATGGGGAGAAGTCTGTGTAATTTATGCATGTAGACCCTCACTCCTTTCTTGGCAGTTTCCTTCCTTATTGGCATGCTTTCCTTGCTGGGGACTTAAAGGGATGGGGACTCTCCGTGGATATTTCTGGGCCCTGAAGTGCCAGGGACTTTCTGGGATGCTCCAGCAATGATTAGGGAACCTCCAGGCTTGAACTCAGCATTGTTCTGGGGACTGTGTGGTGCCGGGATTTAACTTGAGTCAGCCCCATGCTAGGAAAACACACCTTCACCATCTCTCCAGCCCAGCTTATTGACTTGCTTAAGGGTCCACAACTCTCTAGAACTTTAAGGATCATTGATTGTGTAGATTTTTTATAGTACATATAACCATACATGTCCAATTATATGAATTAGATTGATAATTATAATGATTGCATTTTCAGCTATTTTAAATAATTGTATCAATGATTGTAATTATAGGAATTACATATTCAATTATATATGATTGTGTCTCATGTTTAAATAGTAACCCCCCCCATGGCATCTTTTCCTTTCTTCCTCACTGTTGCTGAGGATTGAGCTGGTCTTCTTAGCCCTGCCAGTGTCAGAGAGCAACTACCCCCATTCTGATGATGTATAAGAAGACTTTGAAAGTTCTGGCCTGGATCTCAACAATCCCATGTGCCTGACAGGACAAGCCTGAATGCAGATGAGCGAGCTCTGAGCTTCCTTCAAAATTCTCTTGATCACATCACTGGTGGTTCAGTGATTCTCGTGATCTGATAATTAACAAAATTTGGGAAATATCCTTCCTCATCTACTTGCTCAATTCCAGAGAGAATTTCTTTTTCCCAGACCCAAATGATGGCAAGTACCTTGTTTCACCTTTCCCTACATTCTAATTTGTCTTAAAGCACTGAATACAGTTTCCTAATGTGTTGTCATATGCCTCTAGTTACAGAAAATTGCTGGCCCATACTAATTATTCCAAGGAAACCTCAGGCTTTCATGCCTGTCATTAAGAGGCATGATGGGTTGGGTCCACATGATTGTTCTCAAACTCACCTTTCCAATGTTCTGCATCCTAGCTCCTCTTTCCACAAAAACAGCAATGAGCACCTGTTCCTTAAATTACCCACATGTGACAATCCTGTTTCACTCCTGGACTAAAATCATCACTTTCATCTTTTCCAAATTCAAGCTTTTAAATCTTGTCTTCTAATCTTGCACTATCCAAGAAGCCTTCTCAGATGTCGCCTACGTGTTCCTGGTATTTATTCCTGAGAGCCAAGTTAAAAATGTAAACAGAGTTGTTGTTTTCTTTGTGAGACATTTAGCACATTTGGAAGGCATGAAATACTTGAGGACCCACTCTGGAACTCTGTGAGGCTTTAGTGACAATTACTGTGCCATGACTTCAGACTTCCCAGCAGAGACATCTCTGGGGCAGGTTACAGACATCAAGATTTTTTGCTAAAAACCTAAATTCAGATCCACACGAAAATTAAAGTACAGAGTAGAAGAAATCAATTTTGAAGGCACAATTGTGAGCTGGAATGATAGTACAGCAGAGAAGGTGCTTGCTTTGTATGCAGCCAACTGGAGTTCCATCCCTGGCTTTGATAGTCCCACCAGGGGTGATTCCTGAGTGCAGAGTCAGGATTAACCCCTGAGCATCACTGGCTGTGGCCCCAGAAACAAAACAAAACAACATATTTGTGAGAAAGTTGCCATATAAAATGCAGGCTTTTCATGCAAGAGGCCACAGAGGTCAGGAATGCTTGTCTTGCCTTGCACACAGCTCGTGCTGGTTCTATCCTGGACTGGTCCCCACCATCACTGGGTGTAGCCCTGCTTGGATGATAATAAAAGAAGAGTTCTCTGGTCCTCCCTAAGCACTATTTGGGTCAAAAACCATAAAATAGAACTATGGAAGTATAAGCTGGATCAGTCATCAAATAGGATGATCTGAGGGTCTGAAAAAGATGAATGGTCACAGTGGAGAGGGAAGGGGGCCAGGAGCCATGATCATATGGAAGAAAAGGGATCCATTCTCTCATTATTTGGGATGTGTGTTATAATATATCACTTGGCTATCAGGGGATATTAACTGATGGATTGGGGGGGCAGAGCAAAGCTCAGGCAGCCACTCAGAGTGCATTTGGGAAGACAAGTGGTTGGTGGGGGAATACAAAGGTGATAACTGAGGCATGAGAATGGGTTGGGGATAGGGGTTCTCAATGAAATCCTAGGGGCTCATGATGAAACCCAGGTAACAAAGTTAGCTAAGAGATGCAACTCTCATAATAGAATGTTGAGGGCAAGAGACAACCTTAGCGGTACTTGGAGTTTGGAGTGTGTACTTTGAAAGATGTATAGAGAGAAAAAGAAGAGGAAGAGACATGATTGGCTGGAATAAATCAGAATTGGGGTGCAGTGCTCACTTCTTCATGCGCATATGGGCTCAAGATACTGGGCACGGGAAGAAAGCTTTGGCAAGGGGTTAGGGTTCTCTGGTCTGTGTTGGAAAGTCCTTACTGGCTGACAAATTTTGCCTATGGACAATCTCTTATGTATTTTCAGCAAGGAAATATTTTAGTAACATGAACACAAATGTCATTAACATGCCTTACTAAACTTGCTCTAGGCCAGAGGTTGGTATTCTTTGGGATCTACGAGATGGGGACTGATAACATACCATTGGATATCCAGTCTCCTTTCTGTGCATACCCACCCCCTGTGGTCTGAACTCTACATCCAGGCTCCTTAACATGCATGCCCATCATCTGAGCTCTGACTGGGTCAGTGAATCCTCCACTATCTCTTTAACCCTCGTGCTTCCTCTCCAGATTCTGAACTGCCTTTATGACCAGAAAATTATTTGCGATATGTTTTATAAGAACAAAATTGCTAGCACATCATTCACAACTGTGTGGCACAAGAATTTCATAACTCAGAGGAAGAGTTAAGGCTGAGAATAATTGTAAAGCCATCACCAATATCCTTCTGGTCAGGGCTATCCTGCCTAAGCATTGACCCGCATCAGCCTTCAAGATGGCCCTGAGAAATGGATAAAGGCATGCTGATTGTGTTGCCACCTATAACTCTGGCTGTCAGGTGGTAAGTCAACTGATGGAGTGGAGGGGTCAGAGCAAAGCTCAGGTATCTTCCTGGATTTTGAGCACTAAACAAGGGCAGTCTTGGAACATACACTTTGGCTGTCAGATTACAGTCAGCTTTCTTGCCTCCACGTCACTCTGTAAATCACATAGTTCATATAAGGACTCTGAGATTCCTGTTGATTAAGAGATGAAGGGAATTCTGTCAGCTGAATCATAGATTACCCATGGAAAAAAATAGAAAATGGTAAATAACAGCAGCAATTTTCTATGATTGGTAAAATGCCTTGGCAAGGCAAGTATGGATCTCTCTCCAGGGCTAGGGAATTCAGTTTTCAACCTAGATATCTATTCTAAGGATGATTTTAACATTTGTAGGCTGAAAAAAAAGTATCAATATGTTTTTATAGCTTTTCTGGTTAAGTTTAAGTCCCATAAGTAAAAGTGACATAGCCATGACTAGTGTTTGATTTTTATACCTACACTATATATCTTGTGTGGTCACAGAGCTAATATGCCAGAAGCACTTAGACTAATGCCAGACTCATACTAAGCTGCATATACAAATGTCATAAATGCCCTCAGTAATTGAAGGAATGTAACTTCTGGGTAATTGAACAGGACAAATGAGTGAAGCGAGAAGAACTTTCAACGTTTGATTTAATTGATGGTAAAACAACATAGTTGGGCCATTAATTAGAATGAACTAGAATATTTTGGTATTGGAAAATCAGGATGAAAAGAATCAAAGAAATTTTCTAAGTAAATAGGTTGAGTCAAAATTATCCCACAGTCAACCAAATCAAAGCCCTCCTGGAAAACAAGAATGAGTCTTCCTCCTAGCAGTCCCCAAGGAAAGGTGAGGGAATTAGAGTGAGCCAAGGTTTATTGGTGGTAAAAGTAAGAACACTATACATTTTGCTTCAAAGGCACATGAAAGAAAGTACTAGGGAGAAAAGGAAAACAGCTTCTAGGTGAAATGAGTTTGCTTTGCTCCAGTGGAACATAAGTCTGGGTGACCTGCAAAAATCCTGAGCTTTGAGTTGGAGGCTGACACACAGTGAAACATCATTGGTTCATGGCTCTTTCTCATAAAGGGCTGAGTCTACTTTCTGTGTGCAGAAAGGAGATGGCAGCCATGAATATTGGAGTCTCCAAAGATGAAATCTCTAGAAAACTCTTGTGGCATCATACCTGTTCTTCAGTTTCTATCGTGAAGCTCAGGTGTGTGTGGAACAGGATGCGAGCCTCGTCTGTCTGGTGGGAATACTGCTCTGGGGCTGTCCAGACCCTCAGCTTTATTATGCAGTGATTTTGTGGCACAGAATAAACGCTTGATGACAGGCTTTTCTTTTAGACTTAAAAATCCATCAGTGCTTTTTTTTTTTGTAAATTTCTCTCTTTTCTTCCTAATTCTTTGAAAATGACACAATGACTTAGACATGGGGATGAAGGCGCACACAGGAAGAAGAAAGGCTGGAGCAAGACTCCATCCCACTGGCAGCAATGGATGAACACTTTTGAGAATGGGACATGAAGCAGATAAACCCGCATTTTCCTGAAGTCATCATTGCTTCTTGCTTCCCCCAGTCATTTTTATTGCAGTTACAAGTTTGCATACTGTTGTTTAGCGCCTGCAGTGATGCGTCACTCTCACTGTCAGTAAGGCTCTTTCACTGTCCCAAATCTCTTTTGCTCCCCCTCAAGCCCACTTCACAGATTGGGTTCACTGTTCTGCTGGCAGTGTCCAGGGTTTCTTCCACTGGGGATCATCTCTTCCCATCCTTTGTCTGCATTCCACATATAAGCACAATCACATGGCATTTGGCTTTTTTCCCTTCTGATGGCTTCACTTTGCATGACCTCCCTCAGCCCTGTCCAAGCTGCAGCAAACTGCACGATTTCTCTTTGACCACAGGGTACCCCCATGTCCATGCAGACTGCATTCCGTCAGCTGTGCCATTCTGGCAGAGCTATGGGCTTTTTTCCCAATTGTGGCTATTGTGACCAGTACTGTGTTGAGGATTGGTGTGTGTCTGTCCTTGCTGATCAGTATTTTAGTGTTCCCAGGGTAGATACCCAGAATGAGAATTCCTGGCCCATAAGGAAGGCCTGGCCTTAAGTTCTTAGTAGTTTCCCCCACCCTTTCCAGCAAGGCCAAAGTCAATAGCAGTCATTCCAACATTAAATGAAGTGCCCTTTCCACAGCAGCTCTTCCTGTACTGGCTGTCTCTATTCTTTTGTGGTTCTGATTCTGCATCTCTCATCAGAGTGAGTTGAGAGCTCATGTATATTTATGAAATACTCAGGTTTTGGACATGTCCCGTTGGTGCTGGTGAGATATGGTGTTCTCTCACTGTATCGATTGGTACTGGGAGTTTCCTTGCTCTCTTGCTGTATCTGACAATTGGTTCTGGGAGTTTCCTTGCTCTCTCACTGTATCTGACCATTGGTGATGGGGACTTTTCCTTGCTTTCTTGCTGTGCCTTACCATTGGTGCTGGGGAGTTTTCTTGCTCTCTCACTACTCTGTCTGCTGCTCTGTGCATGTATTGGTGAGGTCTGGCTCTGTGTCCATCTGAGAGGTCCTATATGGAAACTGTTTGCTGATCTTCCTCCCCCCCAGGGACAGAGGCACAGTTGGGACTCTAAAAGATCCCTGTAGTCCCCCCATGGAAATCGTGGGAGCTCAAATACATCAGACAGGGCTGGTCAGTGTGATTCAAGCAAGATGCAGAAACATTAGAGACAGAGAAGAGAGAGAGGAGGGAACAAGAGAGGGAAGAGAGAAAGAAGAGAAATAGAGGGGAGAGAAAAGAGGAGAGAGGAGTGAGAAGTAGAGAAGAGGAGAGAGAAGAGAAATAGAGATGAGAGTGATACAGGGAGAGAGATATGAGAGTGATACAGAGAGAGATATGAGAGTGATACAGAGAGAGAGAGAGAGCAAGAGAGAGAGAGAAAGAGGATGGTCCTTTGGTTTTTTGATCATGCAGTTCCCTGCCAGTGTGTTTTATATCCCACATAAGACATCTTCAGGCCCATCAGCTTTCTGGTCCACTGCTTTCTCTCCAAAGCTTCTTTCCTGTCCGGCTGCTGTGCAGGCTCACAGTTCTTTTCATTCCATCTTAGCAGCCCCTTACAGCCCCTGTTCCCTGGTCATTACCACTCACAAAGGCAGCCTTGGCTAATGCCGGCAAAATGACTTGTGAATTTAAATCCTTCATTATTTAATTTTAGCAAGCTGTTGGAGCTCGGCATCAAAGACGGGTATCTCTACAAGTGAGGACACTTCAGAGAACTCGCGCTGTTTTATAGTTTAAGAAATTGGGCGTGACTAATAACCCCTGGATTTTGGTATTACTGAATTTGTTAGTAAAAGAAAATGGGAAAGAGAGAAAGGACAGACAGAGAGGGACCGATAGAGGAGAGATGAAAGGGAAGGAGGGAGAGAGGGATAGAAGGCGAGAGGCTGTATATAAATTTTAACAGGAAATGCATCATTCTTTTCAGCTTTACTTTGTTTCTTACTTTGGGGCTACATCTGTTAATGCTCTGTGATTACTCCTGTGTCGGGGCACTCCCCGGGGGTCCCGACAGTGCCGGGAAGCGAGTTCCCTTCTACCTCCGAAGCCGGCGAGGAATGGATGAACACTCAGGGATCCGATGAGGTTTTAAAAGACTTTACTTATCACAGGTTCAGGCATACAAATCAGCAAAAGGAAAAACCCGATGCTTAGGATTCCAGGCTAGAACCCCAGCCACGTGTAGGCCAAGATGGCGACCACCACGTGTATAACTTCCAAGGGGAAAACGCTTACAAGGCGAAATCCCACCGGGAAGAAGAAGCCCGGGAGAGGCGGGAACCGGCAAGTTTATACCCCCCGCAACTCAGACCTTCCTCCCATTGTTATGGAAAGCAGGGAGGGTCCAATGCCCTCAGGTAACCCCTCCCTGCATCTCACCTAGGGCCTTTACTGTGCTAATGTTTTGAGCCGGGAAGGGAAGGCCTTTGAAATGTAGAGAAGGGGGTTTCTGAGATGGCATGTCACTGTACCAAAGATCAACACCAATGCCAGTTAAATATTTTTCCAAGCCTTCACAAGTCTCCTCTACTTCATTGTAGTTTTATATTTTATCAGGGAGCCATGCTTGTTTGTTTGGAAGCAAACAGCATTTCTCTCTGGTCTAATTACTTAGGTGTCCTTACGTGGCCAGGCTAATATGCTGGTAAGATCTAGCTAGTCCCACGATGATTGTGATAGCATGGGAGAATATTTATACCAGCTAGTACAGCATACATGGTCGGATAAACTGCCACATTTAGACTACCCCCTTATCTACAGAGTGATCTGCGGGAGGCAATCCAGAGCAGATGCAGCGGCCCTTAGGAGTCCTGCAACACTCCTGGTGTGGTGCTTGGGGTCAGTCCCATTGGTGCTGGGGACCAGTTGGCCTGGGGTTGGCCCCAGGTCCTGCATATAGCACATATTCTCAGCCCTTTGTGACATCTTGCTGGCCCCTGAGATGCTTCTCATGGCTCATGCTTCGGGATGTCATTCAGTGGCAAATGGGTGTGTCTGAGAGTGTACATGGAAAGGAGGAAATTGACAGTGTATGCACAGATTTCAACCAAAGCTCAAGAAATACTTATGAGTAATGAATAGTTATGAAAGAAGTAGCAGGAATAAGAATCATGCAGATAAATGTGTCACATATGAAGATTCAATTAAAATTAAATTAGAATAATTGATCAAATAGCCTATTCTAAAACCAAAAACTATCAAAGTAGGTTTCAGAAAAACTGAAGGTAAAATAAAGTGCATCTCAAGTTGGAGACTTAACATTGCCAAGAAAATAATTATTTGGAATTTTCTTGTATTTTGGGCCACGCCCATCTATGCTCAGGGTTTACTCCCAGCTTTGTGCTCAGGGAGCACTCTCACAGGCTTTGGGGCCCCCTGTTGGGGTGCTGGGGATCGAAACTTGGTTGACCACAAGCAAGGCGAGAGCATTACCCTTGTCTCTCTGGTTCCAACTGCAAGTTTTTTTCAAGAATACAATTTTGGCCAGAGGTCTCGATGTGCTCATTCACAAACAGCGGGAATGAAATGCCACACTGTGTAAAGCCTCAGCCCCATGCATTACTGGTCATCCTGATGCTGGTGTTTTATTTTTTAACTTATAAAAGGTGGACATAAATATTTAATGGTGTCAAACCTCGTTAGGAGCCGATCATTATCAGAGATCGACTTCAGGGGGTAGTGGCACGCGCAATTCTGCTGCCCTGCTCCCTGGCGACAGGGGTGAAATGGCTAAAAATAATACTTGGAGCCTCTGAAACATTTCCTCAGGGTGCATAGTTAATGAAACCATATCTGTGCCAGAAAATCTATGAAAATGCAAGAAGAGCAGCCAGAGCCTGTTGATTGACCATCACTGCCCCCACCTGCCCAGATGCTCGCCCAGAATGCAGAGCAGAGAGCGGGGTGGGGAGCCACCTCAGTGCCCCAGATCTCAGTGGGTGCATCTCTGCACTGGAGCAGGTCCTCAGCATTTTAACTCTGACCCCAGAGTGGGCTGTAGGAGGACTGGGCTGCTTCTGGTCTGGCTGATCCTGGGCATCTGGGCTCTCGGAACAGTGCTCTCTAGGCAGAACTCAGGATCTGTGCTCCCTGAGCCAATTCCTGACCCCTCCTGCTTCAGTGCCAGAAAAGCTCCCTGCTCCCCTTCTCAGGGGCTCAGTTCAGGACTGAGAGAAGCAGGCCAGGACCCACCCCCACCTTATCTCCACTCCTGTGCCCTGGCTAAAACAGTTTCCCCTGGGAACAGGGTTGAGGGGAGATGCAGCTCATCCCCAATTCAAGAGCAGTGTCTCATCTCTTCCCCAAGAAACAACATCCCCAATTCAAGAGCAATGTCTCATCTCTTCCCCAAGAAACAAGTCTCTTGTGCTGCCACCCTGCACCCTGAAAAGTGCTTCCCCAGTGGCACGTGAGTGTGGGAAGAGGAGACAGAGTGAAACGTGGCCTCTGATGAAGGTGTAGCTCAGGTGGGCCAGAGCATGTAGAGGTGGAGGAGTCAGCGGGAGTGGGGAGGGGGCTTTCCCATCTGCCTAGGTTGGTGCCACATCCCGGGAAGACTGAGTTGCAGGGAGCCACTGGAAAAGGTCAGAAGACATTGTCAGGAAGCCCACCAGTGTCTGTCCAGGGTAGCCATGGCGTCCCCAAGGCCTCTCTTCCAGAGGAGCCACAGGGCAATTCAACGCCTGCTAGACGATAAAACAAACAAAGTGATGCATGGCAGACAGGGGGTGCTGCTGTATATTATCTGACCCGCCTAAGGTCCAGTGACAAAATTATGGGCCAGGAGAAAAAAAGCAATAACATCAGATCTCAGTAATGGGGGTTGGGGTGGGGGGAAAGTAACACAAACAAGATGTTGTGCTTAGAAGAAAAGGAATTTTCCTCAATTTTGAGGAATTGAGTAGAATTATGGAACAATAATTTTAATACAATAAAAGTATGCAACAGAGATGCTGATGCATCCAGTGGAGAAAATAGATGATAGATGAAGGTCATCAAGCGAGACCTAAAGGAAAATTTTAAAGTTGAAACATCAGCCACAGTGAAAAAAATCATAGAGGGCTCAACAGTAGGGTTGAAGTGGCAGAACAAAGACTTTGCAAACTTAAAGAAGCATCCATAGAGGAGGCAAGTCTATTTACAGAGAGAAACCATAATAAAGAAAAACAAAGAGACTTAGAGCAGTATCAGATACTGTTCAAATGCAAAGGCACATACAAAGTCAAATAATTTGTGCCTAGGAGCTTCTGGAATGTATTGAAATGTCCCAAATGAAACAGCTACTGTAGCCAGAGAATTCAGTTGATTGCAAGTATGATACATGCAGAGATTCACAGGTGTGGGAGTAGAAATATTGCATGTTGGGGTGGAGCAATAGTATAGCCATAAGGCACAATAGTATAGCTGTAAGGCACTTGCTTTGCATACACCCGACCTGGCTTCAATCTTCAGCATCCCTTAGGTCCCCTGAGCTCGACCAGTGTCGGGAAGCGTCACCGGGGTCCCCGACAGTGTCAGGACAGAGGTTGTCTTCTACCTCCGAGGACGCCGGGAGAAAGATGAAAACTCATGAGTCTGGTGCAGTTCCAAAAATGGCTTTTAATAGTACAAAAGCTCTTCCACAGCAATCCAATATAATGAACAAACTCTAGCTCTGGTCCGAACTTAGACCATACAAAAGAGCCTAAGTCTCCCACCAAAGAGAGAGGATGTCACCCGAGCTGAGTCCTACCCAGAAGGAGCAAAAGGCCAAAAAGCAAAAGGCAAAAGCCAAAAGCCAAAAGCTGCAGGAGCCAAAAGCTGAAGGCTGAGGAACTAAAAAGGCAAAAGGTGAAGGGGCCTCAAGTCAGCCCCTTATATACACCAAAGTAAACCAATCGGGAGGTTGTCATGCCAACAAAGAACCCTAAGCAGAGTGTAGTGCCACACCCTATTGCAGGTATAAACAAAGGTTACACCAAGGACTAATCCCGAGATTATCTCTTATGTAAAACACTGGAGAGAGAGGGGGCTGATATAAAGTAATACATCTTAACTTCATGAGCTTCATGTAATCTAGATGGTACCCACAAGGTCCTTATTATTATCTGCACCAGGGTGATTCTGAGTATTTTGTTCTCATGTACTGAAAGGGTCATACTCGCCTGCTTAGAGCAAACTAGTATGATCCTTCCTATAGTCTTCCTTTAGTCTCAGCGTAGCCAGGGTGGTAGGCTCCTGGTAAATTCTAACTGTCCCACGTTGGGTGCAGTGGGTATAAAGAGGAGCTGTGCCCAATCTAGAAAACATAGAAGTCTTAGTAGATGTATAAGTCAGAAGTTATTCAATCAAGGTGACTTCTGTAACTGCCACACCCTCTAGCAGTGTTTACATAGAAGAGAGATCTCATTAGAATGAACCTTGGCTTAAATAAGATTAATCTGGGAGTGAGCAAAACAACAGAACTCCCAGATTAGCTAAACATGTCCTCCAACAGACCAGGAGTATTACCTGAGTGCAAAGCCAGGAGTAACCCCTAAGCATTGCCAGGTGGCCCCCTCAAAAAATTGTTGTAAGTGTGAAACGGGAAAAATGCTTGAAAGCGGCAAGAGATAAACAGTTTTGATGGATAGCTGATTTTTCAGCAGGATGTGTTGTAAGTAAACTTTACAAGACGGTGAAGTATATTTTTTCTAACACTAAGCTTTATAGTACAAGACCTAAAGTCACCTCTAAAACTAATAAAACAAAGTGTTGTCATCAAGAATAGAAAGATAAAATTCGATCATGAAAAATTACTCACTAAATTCAAAAAGAATATGAAAAATAATAGCAAAAAAATGAACAGATGGGATAAACAAAATCTGGTATCAAACCAAGGAATATAAAACTAATAACACTAATGACATCTTTCCAGTTCTCTTGTCTACACACTGCAACTCAAAAACAGATTTTTTTTAATCTGGGTGAAAGAACAAAACTCAGACCTGTGCTCCCCAAAATAACACATTTCAAATATAACAAACATAGGTTAAAGATGAAAGGATGGGAGATGTACCATGGTGCTGATAGTACAAATGCTAATTTCACGACGTTATTAATATATTTGTCATTAGATCAACAAAATATATGAAGAGTGTTTCTGAGGTAGCAGGAGAAATCAGCATCTCCACAGGAACATGTGAAGATTTTGGCCTCTGTTTCATAATGTACAAAAGTAGAAAACCTCTTGGAGGAGTTGCCATTGAACCATCTGACTTCCTTGACGTTTAGCCTGCCACAACTAATAGAAGTGACGTACACATCTGTAGCTGCACACAGTATTTGCCCGCCACATCCTGGGTCATAAAGCACCATTCAATAAAGCAATTTCTAGTCATACTGGGTACATTCTCAGCCCATAGTGAAATTAAATAAGAATCAATAACAAAAACCTCTCTAGTATTTGGATCTGTGTATATGTGGAAACTAAATTATATGCTTCAGAGTAACCCATGGATCAAAGAGGAAAGAAAAAGAAAAGAAAAAATTGTCTTTATTTGTTAATGGAAGGGAAATGAGAGGACAAAAACAAAACTCCCATAATATGGAACAGCAGGTGTGGAATTAAGACAGTGAGAGCCAAACAGAATCAGGAGACCCAGCAGTGTGTGAACTAAGCCCCGACCCAGAATGTGAGATTTTTCTGGAACATTCCTGGGAAGCAGATGTGTTTCATCTGAGGAAAGGACTCTAAGACCTTTCACAGTAGCAAAACTGCTTTTTGTCACTAGCATATGTTTCCCAGATGAGTGTTTAGAAGCCCCTGTGCTCTGCATAGACAAGAAACACCAGCCTCCTCCAAGTCTCTTGATTTCATCATTGGGAACATTTATCCATATATTTTGGTTTAAGGAAGAATAAGCTTTTGACCTTAAAATAATAAGAATTAAAATATCATACATTGTTTGACTTAAAAAGTCAATTTAAACAGTTTTGTCTATTGTATGCAGTCGTACCATTTCATTTTGGAACTCATACACCCATCTCTGTGGTGTACAGGAAGGCACATAAATTTTGCTGTGCAGAATTGGACATAAGATCTGGCAGGTGGGATGGTGTGGGAGATGGAGCTAGTCTCTGCCTGCAAGGCAACCCTCCCCAGTCATCAGGGGCTGCCCATTATTATCAGAGCTCATCGTTTACTTGGTTTCTCATTTCCTAGGTCAGGCACAAAAGATCTCTAGACAATTTGTTCCCAGGAGAATATCCAAACTTTAATTTCAGGTGTGAAACAATAAAATCTTAAGATTAATATGTCATGTTTTATTCCTGTGCTTAAGCATATTCATAACATGAGCTTCAGCAGACTGAGTTGGGTAGTGGGGGAGAAGCAAGAATGCTATGAGTCGGAGATTGGCAGCGCAGAGAACCAATAGGAAATAGGGAGCATGGATGCTGTGGTTCAGAGATTGACGGTGCAGAGAATCAATAGGAAATGGCGAGCAGGGATGCTGTGTTCAAGATTGTCAGTGCACGCACTCAGCTGAGTTTAGTAGAGATGCTTACCCAAAAGGTTCCTGTGAGGGAAAGAAGGTGGTGCTTTGAGACTTAGCGGCCCTATACATCCTCACTCAGGGTCAAAAACATAGGGGTTAAATCTTGAACTCATATCCTTGCTTATGTTAGATATATTTAATACTATCTAGGAAGCAAAAGCAGTGACATTGGTGTATTTGATCATCATCCCCATGTGTGCTGTCAGCCTTGTTTAGTGTCAGATGTGCTGTGTTGGTTTAGGGAATCTCAGCTTCTGATTTAAACTAGATGAATTTATATTCCCTTAGGATTTGCATTTCAGTGTTGAAATGTATAATCTGCTGAGTTTTGACTACTTTTTTACCACCTATTGCCCTATTAAATATTCCAATAGGAGATTATCCAACAATAAAAACACCAGGTAAGAAAATCTGACATATGTAGAGGCAAAATTGCCACTGTTAGAACAGCAAGGTGCAATTATCATCACCCTTTAAACCATGGTGTGAATTCAAGTGATCCTTTTCCCACTGGAGTTAAAGTTCGGTGCAAGAATGACATTAAGTTGGACGGAGATAATTAAGTCATATGTCCACTTGGCTTACTTATGAATGTAGGTGGCCTGGCTTATATCATGTAACTTAGTTCTGTTTTTCATGAAATCTCTGTATGAAAAAATAAGGCTAAGCTAATAATGTCTCTAATTTTATGTAACATAGATAAAACTATCAGATGTAGTTGTCAACAATCTTAGCTTGTCGATGCGTGTCAGCCCCCCACTTACCTAGAATCAATTTTGGAAGGTGGCTTCATTTAGAAGAACCATTCTCAACATTTTTATTTTTCAAAAGATATATAAAACTTTGGCCAATCCTAATAAACTCCCAACCTTGAAAAACCTGCTTTAATCCATGTAGGACCAGATTGAAAGTTCTCATAAATAAACCCATTTCTTTTTGCTCTTGTTGAGACAGTGTTATAATACTGTCATAAACTTTCAGTACTAAAAGTCCTAATGTGACCTCAGATTGGTAACAAGTCTGTTGGTGATGTTTTGGTTTTAGTTTAGTCATTTTCAGCCATAAGAAATGCTTGAAGACAGCTCATAAAATACAAATGTTAAAATTACACTACTCAACTTTTTGTGCACCTTGAATTTCCTGATTTAGTTTTCTTTCCTAAAGTGAAAGGTGATGCAGATGTTATGTTCCTTTTCATTAAATTCCAGTGAACCCATGACCCAAAGCAAGGAATCTTTGTAATCAGAAATACATGTATTTCATTGACTTTATGAATGATTTCTGTGTAATATTTATGTAATATTAAATGGGGGGGGGCATCAGGCTGACAATTCACTGAAAGTGCTCTGTACCTCTTGAACCTACAGTGTCCAGGGCTATCAGGGCCACTCCAGCAGCATGTGAGGGACCCTAGGGATATGCAGCACTGCTCAGGGTGTCTCACAATACTGGAGTGGAACCAGAACGGGTGCTATACGAACCCCTGAATCTCTCCCAGCCTATTCAGTCTTGAATACTCGTTGCCAGGCCACTCAGCGTGGAGTCCCCAGAAGACTCCGTGTAAGCAGACTCAGAATGCCTAGACAGACCATCGTGTCTCTTCTTTCTATGGAGTGTTGCCTCCTAACACTCCCATTTAGGCTAAAGGGGGGTTCCTTTGGGGGTTTCATAATTCAGTTCTCCACTATGATGTTTAGACAGTTTATGACTGTCTGCTATTTTGGCTCCAGTAGCAAACACATCTGCAGCTTTCCTTTCCTTCACGGTTTCTTCCCTAAGGGAATCGTCTCTTGCTCAGAATTTTTTTTTAGAAAAAAAATTTTTCCAAAACAATTTTTAAAAAAGTAACAGAATCTGACTCCACTTACAGTAATGGCTGCAGGCACTTACTCTTAGCTGCTCCCACACATCAGAGTTTATATAAAGGGTTGGGTTTCCTGGTGCCCCCTGATTCTCGGTGCATCAGAGGCTTGCTTCTCTGGAGCACAAAGTTGTTTTGCTATAAGCACTCTGTGGAAATGCCTTTTTAGCTGTTTCCCTGCAGACCCAGACTTCATCAGTCTTTTTCTTCAGGCAACAGGAAATTTTAATATGCACATTGTATTAATCACTTAGTGTTTGGAATAATTTTCTTAATGACATAAGTATTGCCCCCCAGTGGTCCTTTTCCTGTCCAAATTATAAGAACTTTGTCAATAAATCAACTAAGTAGGCAATCCCTTATGCACTATGTAGATAGAGTGAATGTGTTTCTTGTAGGAAGACAGATGTTCATGAACTCCTACCTTAAAGAGGTGACCGCCAAGTTAGGGAGGAAGAAAGAAGTAATTTTTCACATATAGATATAAATATATACATGTGAATTTATAATAGAAACAGCAATGAAATGTGACTTTTTAGGAGATACCAGAGTCACATGGAAAGAAAGAGAAATTTCAAGGAGAGTATTTTTCATTGACTTATCATTGATTGACTATATAATAGGATTTCAGGGCTTCAGTCTTATACCTCTGTATCTGTATAATTCACTGAACCCATCACTAAAGTTCCAGAAATACTATTTTAAATACTGAAACTGAATTAACTCACTTAATTAAACTGAGGCACAAAGATAGTTTGAAGTGTTCAGATCTCACGTTGGTCTAGGGCAGACCATGGATTCCAATCCTGCCCATCTCCATGGCCTCCCTCTTCACTGCAGTTCCCACACTGTTACTATTATGTTCCCTGAAATACAAATGAAATGAACACCACCTGATTAAATTCATTTCTAAATTTACAAGTTATCACCAGGACTGAAATTTGCCTTTCCAGTCAGTGTAAGTTACTACACCTAAATTAAAAAATAACTTTTAATATAAATTAAATTACCATAAAGACCATTAAAAATAAATCTATAATAATAATCCATATTGAACAAATTGGGTTCATTGGTGGCAGTAGCAATATTCTGGTTACCTATTCTTATAAGACTAAAAGTGTATAATATGCTCCTTAGGCCAACTCCATTATCTTAAATATTCCTGTGTCTGTTTCTGTGATCTTGCTTTAAAAAGTGTGATCTGAACATGCCACCACCGACTCATGTCCCAGGATAACGCGCGTGAAAGCAATTTTGAAACATGCAAATGAGACTCCACAACTGTGTCCGTCCGTAAGAACTAGGTTGCGTCTCTTTCCTGCAACACTTTGCTTATTTTCCCTGTAATGTTACACAATATTTAAGTAGCTGAGAATTGGTACTTAGGCTTCTGAGGAAGTGAACATGCTAAAGAGCAGAAGGTGATATAAAAAATAAGGCTGAGAAAATTGACTTTCAAGTAAGCATATGGCTCTGTGTGTGTGCGTGTGTGTGTGTGTGTGTGTGTATCTAGAAAGGACGGAGATTACACATATCATATATCAGTGACATGCATTTGAACATTCTTAATGGGTTAGATATAATTTGTTGTTTAGTCTCTTCATTTGGAAACATCGGTATTCTCAGTATGTCTTTATAGATATTGAATATTTATAAGTTATGCTGTGGAGATATGCATTCCAGTATGTGATATTTACATAGGAAACCATAAAATATAAACTGTGAGGGAGCTGGTATATGGATGGTGTCAGAAAATAGAATGTTGGTATTTCCATTTGTGAGATTATTATACACTCAGTATGAAATTGACACCTTTGAGAGACAGGGAAGGAGGATGCCAAAAAAATGATGACATTGATTCCCAGGAGTTTCATTATGCCTTTTGAGCTCTCTTAGAATTTCAACACAGAAAATCCATGAATTTAAAGATATTCTGCAGCAAGAAAAATACAAACATTCACATGTGAAGCCTGCAGTAGCTAATATTCTTGGCAGCTCTCTGGTAGCAAACTTCTCTTGTTGTACCACAGTGAGTGCAAACATGTGGGTCCAGAAACTTGAGCAAATTGTAGCAGCCACTTGGGAAGAGGCTTTGATGAGTTTTCTATTTCATACTTAGAATCTATGTTTTTCTGTCAATTTGCATCTAGTTTCTTTTGCAATATCCACTTTGGTGGACCCAGACCTGATTTTTTGCCTTTTGCCCCTCAAAACTGTTGGAAACTGTTGATGGAACTCTGGGGTTTGCTGGCCACTGTGCAGGGCAGTTTGAGGTAACCCACACATAAATGCAGCCACAACTGTGCCGCCCGTCTCCCACTCTCTGAGGGTGAGACATGCAGAGAGTGTCTGTGTTTTCATTGTTCATCTGCCCAGGTTGCCTGGCTCATCGAGATCCACCCTGCTGCAGTCTTTTAATCCGCCCAGGTATGCCAGAGACAGACATGGGGCAGAGCTGCTACTGGCTCTCACTGTGCCCAGTCACTCATGAGGTGCCGGGAAGGGTGGCAGGTTCTAGCCCTGGCCCGCCACCCCAGCAGAGCCTCACAACAAGGCAGACGACCCTCCACTCCATGAGGACCTCCATTTTCCACATCCGACTTCCCCCTCGTCAGAACTACACCCAGCAGACCAGCCTATCACAGCCCGGCTCAGGCGGCACTTGCGGCCGCCGGTTCATCAATAAATGCTGGATTTTGAGATGACTACAAGAGTATGCTACCCGCATGGCAGAGCCTGGCAAGCTACCCGTGTCGTATTTGATATGCCAGATACCAGTAACAATTATAGACCTCATTCCCATGACCTGATGGAATGGTTTGAGGTTCTTTATGTTCCTGGAGCAAGCAGGTGCCCTTGGGCAAATCGATGATGAACGGGAAGACAGTGATACAGTGATACAGTGATCTGCCCAGGCATCTGGTGCCTTCACTTTTGACAGCATCTCCGATTATCAAATATTTTACCCCAGTGGCTACAGCGCTCAGATGATCCATCTTCTACACATTTTAATCTGCTATAATTAAAAATTTACAAGAAAGTTACATGACGAAACTGGAAGCCAACATAATTCGCACCCCGGAGTTTAAAGTGGAATCCAGCAAAGTGTCTGAGCTGTTTCTCTGGACAATAAATTCCTATTCTATAGAGGTAGGATGCAAGCAGTGATGGATTCCTGAGCAGGGCTCATAGTTGGCCCTCCCACCCCATCTGGACTGTGTTCAGCAGCCTCTCAGGAGCTTCCCTTCCCTTGAGAACTTTGATTCTTTGCCTGCCTGACTCATCATGGCCCAGGTCAATAGTGTGGGATGCTGGAGGACCCGCACCCAGCAGCTGCTCCCTCCTCCATTGCCATGGGAGCCCCAAGAACTGGTGACGATTCTTCTCCCTTTACCCAGTTGCACCTACTGTGAAAAGCATCTGCATTCATGAATCCCTTTCTCTTGGAATACTTTGTGTATGAACTGCTTGAGCCAAATCTCCAGATCAGCTTTTTCTCTTTAACACTCTGGTGTCTGTTTTCTCAGAACTACGGCTGTCCTGCTGGATACCTCAGCACCTTGCAAGTATTACATTTAATACACTTACAATTCTGAAAGCAAATTAAAACCCATAATAGTATTATGGACAATGTAATGGATTCTACTACATTAGATGGCGCTGTGTGTTTTCCTCATGATTTTTCCTTTGGCAAATTAGCCAGCTCTTTCCCTGCTCCTTACCCTCGTATGTTTGCCTGCCCTGTATCTATCTCTCTTGTATTTGTATCTTAATCTGTGTTCTCCACCCGGCATAGCCTGTATGTGTTGTGTGTGCTCACAGGGTGTCCACCTCTGAGGAGGGGATCACGCATTGGCTGCTGCTCTCCTTAGAAGTCAGCAGCAGGCAGACCTGTTACCTCACATCCCATCTGAGAGCATGGGGAGGTGGATGGGACTATCTTGGATATTCTCTGAGGACCATCTAGGAAAGTGTCCGTTATTCTGGCTGTCTCCTCCCTCCAGAGAAATGGAGAAGCTTCTCAGCATCCTGAAATATATGCTGTAATTCAACAAGTTAATGAACTATAGGAAGTCAACACTGATTTTTAATTTTTTTTGTCAGTGGGCCACATCTGGGGCTGCTCAGGGTTTACTTCAGGCTCTGTGTTTAGGATCATTCCTAGAAGGCTTGGGGAACCCTATGGGGCCCCAGGGATCAAACCCAGGTTGTCCATGAGTAAGCTAATCCCATGATTCTTCTCTCTGGTCCCCAGAAGTTAAATTTTAAGAGTGAATATATCATCTCTCTTTCTGGATATTCATCTAGATAAATGTCGTACCTTTAGAAAGGAATTAGACAAAGAACTTTATCCTAATGAAGCAGTTCTCTAGAGTGTAATGGTTTGGATTGTCAGGGAGTGAGCCCAGAGGTTTCATAAAATCCATGTTGTGATACCTTCCTCTTCTGCCTGTACCCCCTATGAGTCAGAAGGAAGTAAGGACTTAGTTTAAATTCAAGCAAAAGGAATTATGGAACTGCTACAAAATTTATAGGTCTTGGTGACAGAAACAACAGCAAGTTATTTTAATCAACTTTCCCAGTTCTCTAAACATTGCTGCAAATCAACTCAAATGAATAATGCGGCAGTTTATTATTAAAATTCATTTTTAAACATCTCTGTTGAAAAAATATTAAGGCTTCAAATGTAAATAACAAGTTAATCCAAACTATAACTCACCAAGTTCTCAGTACTGATCCCTCATAACTGTGAGGTACTTTCCCTTTGTACGTAAAGGCGTTCTTTTCCTAATAACCAGCCTCTGAACGCCCAGATCCTTTCAAAATCTATGTAATTATTTTTCACTTATGTTAGAAGGTGGCAGAAATCATCAAAATGGAAATGTGTTTTCTTAGAATATGAATTCAGAAAGGGTTTAAAGTTAGTCAGGACTTTGGGGAAAAGAGAGAAGATATTAGAAATGAGGGGTGTTTCCACATGAAAGGGTAGGGGAAGTAGTAAAAAAATGAATTTCTTGGAAAGAGGGTCAGCACATGTTCAGATAGACTTGAAAGCCAGAAAGGGGCAAGAAGTTGGAGGCTGGGGAGGCAAAAACATGTGTCTAAGAACAGTGGCCACAAGCACCAGCACAAAGACTGGACTGGGAAGGGTACACAAACTGGAATGTAGACAGAAGAGGATCCAGGAGGGAGAGGGTTGGTAAGGGGTGTGTGTGTGTGTGTGTGTGTGTGTGTGTGTGTGTGTGTGCGTGTGTGTGTGTGGAGAGAGAGTATGCATGTGAACGGTAAGGTAGTGTGTGTGAAAACATGTGTGAGTGTATGTATATGAGATTCATATGTGTGACAGTGACAGTATGTGTGAGAGAGCATGAGAGTGTGAGAATGTGCATGTGAGAATTATATGTGTGACAGTGTGTGTATATATGAGAGTGTTTGAGAGAATGTGATTATGTGTGTGGCAGTGTGTATGTGAGAGAGTTTGAGAGAATGTACATATGTGAGAGTTGTGTGTGACATTGTATGTATGAGAGAGACTTGTTGAGAAGCTTATGCGTGTTATGTGTGTGAGTATGTGAGATTATATTGTGAGAGTATGCATGTGTGAGAGTGAATTGTACATCAGAGTGTGAGTTATATGTGTGAGTTGTATGGAAAGTGTGAGCATGTGAGTTGTGTGAGTATATATGAGAATTACGTGTGTGAGAGTATGTAAGAGATTGTGTGTGTGTTACTTTCTTAAAGCTATGAGTCTTACAACAGAAGTGTATTATCTCACAATTCTGGAGACTCAAAATCCACAATTCCAAAATTAAGAAAGTTTTGCTAATTCCATGCTCAGGAAGAAGAGGCCTCCCTGGGTTTTTAGTGCTCTGACATTTCCTGCAATTGTGGGTATTCCTTGGGAATTTGAGTCCAGAACTCAGTGTATGTTGATGGATCTGCTGTCTCCAAGAACCCATTGCCAGTGATATCACACATAGGGGTTAGGACTTTAGCATATATTGGGGAGGGGACTTGGGGGTCAAAGAACTCATGAATGCAGTAAAATGATATACTCAGAGAAAGGCTTAATGACCACCACAAATGCTGGCTCATGCAAGGTCTTGCTATTAATACTTAGACATGTGTGCGGTATAAAGTGCCAGGTATCATTTTAGCATGGTCCTTGTTCAGATATATGTATATATATATATATATATATATATATATATATATATAATGTTAAACATTTCTTTTTTTTTTTTGCTTTTTTGGGTCACACCGGCAATGCTCAGGGGTTACTCCTGGCTCTGCGCTCAGGAACTACTCCTGGCGGTGCTCGGGGACCATATGGGATGCCAGGGATCGAACCTGGGCGGCACAGGCCGGCCGGCGTGCAAGGCAAGCGCCCTCCCGCTGGGCTATCGCTCCGACCCAAAATGTTAAACATTTCTACTGAGAGTATATCACTACTACGGCAGAGCCTGGCAAGCTACCTGTGTTTTATTTGATATGCCAAAAAACCAGTAACAATTATCGAACTCATTCCCATGACCTGAAGGAATGGTTTGAGCCTTTTTCTTCTCCTGGAGCAAGCAGATGCCCCTAGGATACACTTGCAACAGGACGTATGGAGATGTTACTGGTACCTGCTCAAGCAAATTGATGAACAACGGGAAGACAAGTGACAAGTGAATGTTAAACATAGTATATATGGTAATATATTAGATATTCTGTATCACACTGTATCACTGTCTTCCTGTTCATCATCGATTTGCTTCGAGCGGACACCAGTAACATCTCCATATGACCTGTCTCATGCAAGTAGAGCCCAAGGGCACCTGTTTGCTCCAGGAACATAAAGAGCCTCAAACCGTTCCATCAGGTCATGGGAATGAGGCCTATAATTGTTACTGGTATTTGGCATATCAAATGCGACACGGGTAGCCTGCCAGGCTCTGCCATGTGGGTAGCATACTCTTGTAGTCATCTCTAAATCCAGCATTTATTGATGGACCAGCCTTTCCATCAATAAATTGATGCAGCGCGAGCAGGGCTGTAATAGGCTGGTCTGCTGGGTGGAGTTCTGATGAGGGGGAAGTCTGGATGTGGAAAATGGAGGCCCTCATGGAGTAGGGGGTGTCATCTGGTTTGTTGTAGGCTCTGCTGGGGTGGCGGGCCAGGGCTAGAACCTGCCATCCCTCCTGGGCCCCTCATGAACGGCTGGGCACAGTGAGAGCCAGTAGCAGCTCTGCCCCATGTCTGTGAGTCTCTGGATCAGCATTATTATATCTAATACTTTTGTGCCATAAATTATTCCAAAATAATCAAGGGAATCAACATGGCATTGTATATACATTAAATAAATATACAAATTTAAAGTTGTTAAATATTTAAAATTTTAAGAATATTTAAAAATTTAAATATTTAAGATTATATCCAAGTATATAAGATAATATATTTGGTAGTCATTATAATGTTACAGAAATAATAAGAATCATTTTTATTATTAAGTTAAGTAAAATAACAAAACTATATATACCTAATTTGATCACTCCAATTAAAGCTTAAACAATGGCTAGAAAGAAATTTGTCACAATGCCAACAGGAGCTGTTGGGAGGATCTGGATGACTGTGGGGCTTTTTCTCAGTAATACCAATTTCCAATATTAAAACTTTGGTGGTTAAAATAAATGGTCCATTTATTTTTGGCTTAGCCAGGAAATTAACTGATGAAGTCTTGTCCACCTGGGTTTAAAACATCCTAGATTAAATATGGATATTTCAGGTCATCTTTTCTTACACTGTTGAAGTGGAATTTTCATTGACCGCAGAAAACAGGGCCAGACGTCATCAACTCTGCTTGAATTGGTTAAGAGGATTTGCTAATGATCAGTCACCTGGAACATTTCAAAAAATTAATGACTTCCTAAGTGAAAAACTGTCTGAGGAATAATTATGATTAAATGTGTCTGGATATGAACTTCACCAAATGAATGAAGGAAATTAGAGTAGCACCTCTCCTTATAAAATATATTCTTCCCAGGGTTCCTCCCAGAAAGCACTGCACAGGCATGGAATTGGACTATATCCATCCTCAAAGTATTCTGTGTGGTCCCAGTACTTGATGTTCTGAAACCTCAGGGATTGCAAGTTATTTGCCAGCAGTTTCACTTCTCGGTTAAAGACTCTTTGACATGTATGGGACTTGAGGTCATGTTAATATCCTCTACACTCCCACACATCTCACACTACACATACATACATACCACACACATATGCAACACATACAGAACACACACTCGCACATACACCACATACATATATCACACACCACACACACACTCACCAACACACCAAGCACACACACTAATCACGCACACCACATATACCACACACATACACTACATACCACACACATAACTACATACCACACAAACTACATACACTGCACACATATATCACACACCACACCCACATATACCACATGTCACACCCACACATATACCACACACATACAAACATATATGCATATATACCATATACCACCCATACACACACACACAACGCACACACACCACACAAACCACATAACCACACACCACCGACATATAAATACACACCACACATCATATAAATACATACCACTCATGCCAAATACATACACTATACACATGCACACATACCACTCATGCCAAATACACACGTCACACACATATACACATACCACATACACACATCACACACAAATAAACATACATATACCACGTACCACACATACACACATCACACATACACCACATACTCATATAAACATACACACACCCTACACATTTTATTCCCAAACTTCCCTGCTGTTCCTTCCACCAAGTTATGCTTTTAGTGCTTTTAGTAGAAAATGAATATTTATATTATCATTCTTATGCAAATAACATTTTCTGCTCAGTTGAAGAATGCATGTCATCACTTCTTGCACATTTTCTCTAAGAATTAAAAACTTTTATCTTTTTCATAGTTTTCCTCAACTCAAAACTCCCCCTTTCCCCAGTGCTCCCACATTAGTCCCTGTTTCCTGTGAGCTCAGCAGCGAGCTCCACTCACACACGGTCCTGCCTGAAAGGTCACGGAGTCTCTGTGTGGGCCCTGGGTGCCTCCTTGCTTCTCCAAGGTTTTTCTAAGAGCTTTTCTTCTCTTTGAAGACTTCCTCCAATTTAATTTTGATACAAGTCTGCAAATGAGGAGAAAGACTGCAAGTGAATTATCTCTGATTTCTCCTCAATGCCATCTCTGTAAGAGAGGTTCATTTTTCTCTGGATGTGTCCAAATTTGGTATTTTCAGCATAGTGAAGTTAAGGTCCAGAGACATGACAAGAGTCTTTAGGGTTGGGTGCATAGTGGCCAGTTCTTGCTGTGATCTGTGTCAACATTATCATCAATATCATTATTTGGAAGGTCTATGTGTGATTCTACCTCTGGGAACAACTCTTAGATGTCACATGACATAGCTTGAAGAGATGTTTTGAATCTCTATTGCTTGCTCTTGTATTCCATCTCTTCATCTTCTGGTTCTAATTTCTGAAAGTTTAAATTTACATAGTGCCTCTCCATAATAGTCATGATAAATGTTAGCTATAGAAGCCAGCAACTCAAATGCCAATTAATTGACATAGGAATGATTGATGTTTGATTGAAAGCAGCGTTCCATGTTGAGCAACTTCCTTGGGTCATGCCTTCATACAAGAAACCTTAGGGAGAGAGGTTTTCAACCATGAGTTTATAATGACTTCCAGACTTGCAGAGCCCAAGAATAAGATGGCACAGAGTGTATCTTAGGAGCAGACAAGAAAGTTGTTTATGTAGTGTCTACCTTCCTGTAGAAATAGCCACATGGAAGATTTGAAGCCATGGCAGCAGGGAAATTAGGGACATTGATAGTGGGAAATGTACACTGGTGAAGGGTTGGGTGTTGGATCATTGTATGACAGAAAGACATTCGTGAACAACTTTGCAACTGTGTATATCATTGTGATTCAATAAAAAAGGGAGGGAAAGGAGAATTTCTGAGTTCTGGTTTAGGTTAGCACCTAAAAGGTACACACCTACAACTTATAAGCATACAAGTTTATACAAACTTACACCATACAAGCAGTTTCTCCATTGTTCTTCATGTTATGTGTTTCTGAATGAAACTCATATTCCCTAAATTTGACCCATTTGCAATAATGTCATTTCTGAAGTAGTATTTCCCTCTGTCTTTCTCTGTCTCCTTAATCCCATGACTTGCTACTCTCATTCAGACACAAATCTGAATGACTCCATGTTTCCTGGACTCACAGAAGCTGGTTCTGGAGCAAGGCCATCCCAGCTCTCTGGACCTCAGCACTCTGGCTCTACCCAGTATTAGTCATTTCTGACTCATTCTTAAGTTGCTTGTTCCAATATCTGATTTGCTGGGTGGCTGAAACTACTAAAGACATATTACATCATTCCTTATGTGGTAAAGGGAGTCCATTTACTATAAGGGCAACATCTGTGCAGTTGAATGCAAATATCAGCTCTTCATCAAGCCCTGTCTTTAGCATTTTCAGCTCTCGCCATTATCTCTAACGTTTGTGAGTCTGTCCCAGTCTGCCCCTTGTGCCTCTTACCCAACTCCCCTTTGTTTTTTCGCTGCAGCAAAAGTCAATTCTACCATTTGTTGTTGAAACTGCTTCTTGGAACCTTGTCTGGAAGCAAATACAAGAGTCAAAAAGGGGATCCATAATTTCCATCTCTCATGGGGATTTGAAACTGAGGCAGGGAATTTTGTTCTGCATCTTAACATACGTATAAGCTGGTAAAAATGACAAGCCTACGGGAACTCAAAAATATCGACAAAGGGACTAGAAAGTTGAATTATAGGGTGACTCACTCAATGAGAAATTTGTGTTTTGCTGGCTTCCTCCTCACTCTCCAGACGCTAACCTCGAGTCAGCTGGAATCCTTGTCTTGCCCTTCAGCTCCTGGAGCATATTAGAAACCTCCTTCCCCTAACACTGTGCCTATGTTGAACATGAACTATGTGTAACTACTGAATTCATGTGGTTCTTGAACTATAACCACATGTAACTACTGAGTTCATGTGGTTACACTTGAAGCCATAGCTCTCTTCCCAGGGGGTCTGTAAGGCAGAGCAAAAACCTCCTTCAGTCAGTTGTATTGCACTGAGGAAAGTTTGATAGTCACAAAACTCTTAGGACATCTCAGATGAAGGAGGTACAATCTATTATAAATTAACATAAATATCTGTAAGGATATTCCAGAAGGATGTGAACATCAAAAGACTAATGTATATTTCTCTTGATCAAAACATATAATATGGAACAGCAGTGTCTATGGGGAATGAACTGCCTATTCCATTAGAAATAGAAAATTGTACTCCTCTGAGACCCTGAAGTATTTTTAGAAGTTTGCCTAAAAATAATTGTCATCTTTGTTCAACTTGAGACTAGAGACAGCTGATTTTTAAAGAATTTAGCACATTAACAATGGGATGTCATAACACATCTTTTTTAAAACATGTCATAACCAAGAATAATTTTCTTTCTTTTGTGTGATAATCCAATGTAAAATGAATATTATTTTTAGAAAATAAGTCGAGGTAGAAATACATCTGAAATTTATTATGATTATATAGAAAATGTTTTTCTTTAGATAGAGTGTTTTTCAGAAGATAGTTACTGAAAGATTAGGAGCAATGAGACCAAAAGAACTTCTGAAATATCATGAAATATTTTAATCAGTGTCAAAATTAGGACCCCATTTGGGGTGACCAATATTTTCATGTTTGCCTTTCCAGTTTTTCAAGCAAAGGCCATTTTAATAAATTAGTATATGTTTTACCTCAATTATTTTATCTATACCAAGCATTATTATGCTCCATTAGGAAGGGATAAAAGGTTAAGATAAAATCAGAAAAATTGTTCCAAACCCTCTACCCACTGACTGACATGAGACTGCTATCAGCAACTAAAACCAGGATCTCTTCCATACAAACCATGTAGCTAGCCGCAGAGCAACACATGGACTCTCAAATAGTTGGCTTTGTTTTGTTTTTATTTTAACTAGTATAAAAATTAGTTCTTCTGCCTCAAACAAGCCTAGGGGAAAATAATTCTCTTAGAAGACCTTAGTGACTATCCATACTGCTCTCTGTGGTGCTTTTTAGAGAAACTAAACAGATGTGAAAAGAATCTCTTAAGTCAGTACCTGGTGTCCCGACTCCCCCATCCACGCATGTATGGAGAACATGGGGATTTCTGTTATTTTCACAGATTCATAGGATTTACACAGTATTGGGGATATAAGATAAAATCAAAGTACAAGCTCTTAATATCCGTTCACTTTCTGAAGCCCATCCTGAGAACCATATGTCCAGACAGGACCATGGGCCTGCTGGCTGTGCTGACATGTGCACCTCCTACAGTGGTCTTGCTTTAAACTAGAAAATGCATTGGAGCCTATTAGCATTTGGCTTTAAAATTGGCTGTTTTCATTTTCACAGGTGAAATGGTCTCACTTACAAACAAAATAACCCCAGAGATAAAAGCATCCAACCCCACTTGTATCCCAAATACCACTCTTGGCCCCATGCACACCACCAGTGGATTTCTGAGCACAGAGTCAAGAGTATGTCCTATGTACCACAAGATAGTGCCCCCCAAACTGAAAATAAAAACATGGACTACTTTTATTGGAATATTTGTCCTTTTACAATTTTTTTCACTCTTATTTGAAAGCAAGTTTTTTTACAAAGTTCTGTTTCCTGGTCTTATTTCTGTGAGACGCATGAATCCCTTCTGCTAAGTCTTATTTTTAATGTAATTACTCCACCAAAGAAACAAATGTACATCATAGATGTGATCTATATCTTTGATCTTTACATTATCCTACATCTTCCAGCTTTATGAATTTATTTAATAGTTTAATGGATAGACAAGTTGAGCTTTGGGTGTTTTTAGAATATTGATTGAATATTGATTGATATATCAGAGCAGGAAATACAGATGACTGACACTTGAGGGAATAAAAATCAAGACTCTGGAATAAAAAATATGTATCAGGAGTGTACCATGATGTCTGAGTAAATAAGGCAAATGATGACTTCTGGGTTTATGTTCATAAGAAGTATATCTAATTGTGTATGTTTGAATTAATTTTTTGGTAAACCTTATTTTCTATTTAACCTTCATCTCACATTATACAAATGTTATTCATAAACAGTTCCTTGCTGTTATGCAGTGTATCTTTGTTATTTTATACTATAGTATTGTTGCATCTATAATTATTAGAAATAACACAAAGAGGATTTTTTTGCCTAGGGATTATTTTTTCCCTCTTCACAGCATTCTATATATAATTGGAGTTTTTTTCCTTGATGATTTGGTTTTTGGTGATGAGGAGTAATCTCAAACACAATCCCATCCATCACCTTGAACTTGACAAGCATCAATTTCAAGAGCATCCTAAAGGGATTGTTGATGAGGTGGATGTCACAAGAGAAAACTAGGTGGTCATGTGAGTGACAGGCAAGACCCAAGACACCAAAACCAGTCTCTTCAGCCTTATAATCCGACATGGAATGATGGTACTTACCAAAGTGCATTATCTGATTCATTATGCTGAAGGCATCAGTTCAGTGAGAGCTAGTCAAATGAAGCCAGACATGGAGTCATCTCTCAGAGCTATTAAAAAGGTTGTTAAGTACATTTATTAATGCTATTTTGTTAGATGAGACCGGGTCTTCATTCACTCAGGTATTTTAAAGCTGAGGATTTTCTCAAATGACAGATTGGCCAATAACCAGGAAAAGGGGCCAGTAAGCAGAAGCCATTGAAACCAAAGCAGCTACCTTTTGCTACAAGGGTGCCTCAAATGTGAGGGCACCTCGCCTGCCTTCCCAGCAGCCAGACTGAGACAGTTTCCATCACAGTGGTTTATTGATGCCAGTTTGCTGAGCTTTTAAATATTTCATTTCATTTTAATGTTTATTTTATTATGTTTTTAACTGTACTGTATTTTTAATGTGAGTCTCAAAAGGGGTCTTTTATAAATTTAATTATTAATTATAATAAAGTCATAGGGAAATATTGCACAGTAAAAGGATAAATTAAGAATTTATGATAGGAAAAATTTATGGGAGTATATTGATCTTATAAAAAAGATAGAACACACTCCTTATAAGGAAAAGGCAGCATGAGTAGGACAGGAGGGCAGGAAAATAACGTTTAAGGAGTGTGGTATCCTAGTTCTTAAGAACAGCTCTAATAGGAAAGAGTTCTGAAGTCCAAAATTTTATATATAATCTCCTGCTTCAAAGAGTGAAACAAGTCAGCAGAAATTAAGCATCTAGCACTTGCACTATCATAGTTCTTTTAAATTTCCTGATGCAATTTTAAAATGTTGCAAATAAGCACTGTCTGTATTCCTATTTGGTGTAATCTTCAGGGAACAAAAATCTGTGATTGTCCCTATAGCTTAAGTGATTCAAGTGACACCCTATAGACCACACCTGGAGATGCTATCTCCTGAGCATCTCCAGGTGTGGTCCCAAACCCCACAAAATTAAAAAAGAGCTATATTTTCATCAGAATTATTTAGTTTTCAGAATGACTGAACTTTTCCATATCGGTAGTGAAGTGCTAAGAGGGTTCGCTTGTATAAGGAGCAAAAGTTGCCAGAATGGGCTTCTCTGTGGTGAGTTTGCCCCTAGAGGCCTGAGAGCCAGAATCTGGGTGTAGGTGAGTAGTGAGCATCACACTAGTGGCAGTAGGTGAGTAGGAACAGTCTGTGTGGGCAGCACAGATGGTGTACCCAGGTGGAGTCAACCCAAAGAGGAGTCTCTCGGGCACAGGGGGCACCTTCCTTACATGCATGTGGCCCTGCTTCCATCAGGGCAGTGCCAAGATAATATATTACTTGACACCAAGCACTGATGTTCGCTCTCTTCTTTGAATCATGCCGGAGTTTTTGAATGCAAATGCGAGATAAAAATCATATCAAAGTGGTTTCAAAAATAAGCTCGAAGCAATTACAAAGTGTAGCACATTAACAGAAGCTCCGGCTTTGTTCTCCATGATCTTTGTTTCTGATATGCCCAGCACTCTGGGGACGGAGCAGGCTTGCCACACTAAGCTGGGTGGTCACGCACTAGTGCTTGCTGTTGCCAAAGCCCAGGGCTCCTCCAACATGATCTGGACGTTGGCACTGCCTCATGCTTTCCTGCAGTGCTCGTTAGTTCATTTTGCTGGAAGGGACCAATAAAATATCATATTTATGTGAAATTTTCATCTTCCGTGAGGGGGAGTATGTTGGCGATTCAACTTTATTAGTCATAGCCCAGATGCTGTCTTAACACTGTTTCAGAATCCTGTGTAAAATGTTTAAAAATTTTAGGAGAGATTGATTTTAAAATTAAGAAGTGGGCTGGAACAATAACACAGCAGGTAGGGCATTTGCTTTGCATGCGGCCAACGTGAATTTGATCCCTGGCATCCCATATGGTCCCACCCACTCCCCAGCACTGCCAGGAGTAATTCCTCAGTGCAGAGCCAGCTGAGCATCACTGGGTATGAGCTGGAAAGCAAAAAAAAAAAAATTAAGAATTAAGAAGTAAGGAGGGTGGAGAGAGGCTGGCTATGATTGAAAGGTCAAGATGAAATGGGGCCAAGAGCTTTCTCTTTGTCCTGGTCTTTGAGGGCTTCATCCTGTTGCTGCTTCTGCTCTAATCCAACATGACTTGGAGCAACATCTATGGACTGAACTTCCCTTTTCCACATGCTCTAGAATGGGAAGAAAATGCACAATTGTTTTAAATATGCAACAACACGAGTTTTGCTTTCCCTTCCCTGATTTCAGTTCCTGAACTCAGGTGACCCAGCCTGGATGAATATCTCTCAGGGACAGGCTGTGCCTTCATAGGCTTTATTTATAAAGACCCCTTTCATTCCCCCAAATAGTGGGAGTGATCAATGATAATGAACACGGAGGCTTTGGGGATAAAGAAGAAAGTACGGCATGGTGGGAGTTGGGTGTCAGCCAACAATGTAAGATTCACTTTTTAGATGAGAACAGAGTCAATCCCTCCCTACTACTTGTGGGAGATTAGGATGTGAGTGGTGCAGGACTTCTTGCTTATGTGGTTAGTAGCATTTTCTTTGGAGTATGGCCAACCTTTATATAAGTAGTGACCCTGATGTCTTTGTTTCTGAGACCCTGCGATACCACCTACCCTCTCTTTTTGCCATTTTCCCATGTCCCCATAGTCCTCAGATGCCAGACTCTGTGGCTAAGCTGTGGGGCAGCCACAACATAGGGCTGCAGTGTCACCTTTGTGCAATAGGTACACAAGACTTGTCACTGGCATTACTACTTAGTATTGTGGCCTCCAATTCTGTTTTTATTATTCTTTGCTTTTAGTTTAGTTAAACCCCTTAAAATATGAAAGATGAAACTTCCTGTACTCAGAAATAAGGAGAGAAGTTTGAGGAGCAAATCACAGTTGCTGGAGAACCCTTTGTTTTTTTTTTTTGTTTTTTTTTGGGGTCACACCCAGCGAGGCTCAGAGATTACTCCTGGCTCTTCTCTCAGGAACTAATCCTGGCAGTGCTCAGCAGACCAGGTGGGATACCAAGGATGGAACCCAGGTCAGCCGCAGAGCAAACGCCCTATCCACTGTGCTATCGCTCTGGCCCTGCTGGAAAGTCCTTTGTTCACAGTCCTCTGTCTCCCTACTTGCCAGCCCTGGGTTTTGTATTGCAGGTAAAATGTTGTTTTTCTCTTTCCTGTTTGCCCTTTGCATATTCTTATGTGAGAGCAAATGCCTTTTGTATAGACACAGGAAAACAGTTAAGGCTATGCATTTGTGACATGGGATTTGACTCTGAAATATTTATTCCTGGACATTTCATCATATTTCCTAAATTAAAATCTCAGTTTCCCTTAGATTGGTTCTAGTTCCTTACACCCCAAAAGAAGGGTTCTGTAGTGGAACTCAGATGGACCCAGGGAAAGCCATGAGTGAGCTACCTTGGCCTCAACATGGGATGGATTCAGTCTCAATATCTGGCTAATAAGCTAAGAGCATGGTAAAAGAACAAACTTTGTCCTGACCCAAAGTAAAGTGACCGATTTTGGACCTGGTTGGGGTTAGGATAAAACCATCTTGGCATGAGGACTGTAATCTGGAATACATGATTTCTTCAGAAAAAGCCACCCTTTATAAATGTCTGTATCTCTTACTGTGTTTATACAAAATGACCAGAAATATTATTAAGATGATTGTTTGCCATCTAAGGAAAAGAGAAAACACATGCCAGGATTCTGCCTCTGTCCTTAGCATGTCTGTAGCCCCAGAGTAGAATTCTATCTCTGGGGTAGGCCCCCTGGTAGATTACCCAGGAATGAAAGGATTTTTTATACCTTCTCATTGTTTCTGTATCAAGGTCTATTCACTTCTTGCATCTCCCAACCCCCAACCTTTGGGAGGATTTAAAGAGCAGACTGACTTGAATAAAGTGCTAGAGCCTTGGATCACTGAGCAGCCTGTGGTCTTGTTCAATTGTCCAGCAGTACGGAGGGTAGGAGGGGTGGGAATGGTCCTTGGCCCCAAACATGCCATGGGACTCTGCCAAACCCTAATATATGTTGGGGACCCGCTGAGCACAACAATACTCAAGCACAACTTTTAAATATTTTTGATCAGCAATTGCATTCCAGATTAGCATAGAGAAAGACAGTTCCTCAGGAGCAGTCTGTTAAAGAGGTGAGCACTAACCAGGAGAAAGATATCTCATGAGAGATGCCAGCTCTAGTCTGCTCCTTGCTCCACTGCTCCATATGAGTGGACACTAGTATGATGCCTTTTCCCAAAGCTGCCGGGTTCTCTCCATCTCTGACTTCACATCAATAGGACTTTGGAATAAATGTCAGATATTTGGTGCCCAGGTTCATACTTAGACTCCAAGCACAAGTATGCAATGGCCAACTGTTGACCACCAGCTCTGTCCTAGACTTTTCATAATGCCTATGTGGTTACACATTCAGTGCTAGCTAGTCACTACTGCATATAACACTTGGATTTTGTGCCCTCAGATTCACATATTTATTATATATTGAGCCTGTATGATCATTTCATAGCAAAGAATGCTCACTGATACGTCAAGAATTGACCATGTGCGAGAATTTCCAAATCAGGCAGATAGTTCACTTGAATGCCTGCATCAAAGGCAGATTCCCAAGTGGGGGGGCACTCAAAGGTGGATTCCTGAGTGTTGGGGTGGGGAGGGGCACTCATCACTGTGCTCCAGCCACCGAGGGCAGAGCCTGAGCTGAGTATCAGCAGTGTCACCAGTGTTTGCAGTGGGCAGGAAATAGTGAGTGCCAGAGGGCCTAGACTATAATCTGGACCTTGAGAGATGATGTCTCTCAGACCAAAGTCACATACACACTTGACATAGTGGCAGCAATGAGAGTGTGGCTGGGATAATCTGTCACAAGAGCTGCCCAGAGCTGCTCCATGTCAGAGCACCTTGTTCTTTATAAGGACCTTCTGAGATGGAAAAAAGATAATGTGAAGCCAGGAGAACTTAGAGGGGATGATAGAGACTTCCTTCACCCCAGTCCTCCAGCCTCTAGCCTTATTCCTAGTTACTGCTGACAATCCAGAGATGCAGAGAAAAGTGTGATTAAAACCACCTGGAAACATTCTGTTCTGAGATGATCTATCTGATGGAACGGATTGTGCTGAAAGTGGTTTAGAGCTTTATGGTTAATTTAGCTGAATGCAGCTCCTGAATGATTCAAATGGGGTATAGATCAGACAGATTTCAGCCCCCTGGTGTCCTCCAGTAGTCCCCAGTTTCCCTCGCTCCAGAGTCAAAGTCATTCTGTCACTCCCACATGTCACAGAGAGAAGGCAGAGGATGTCCCAAAAGAGCAGCTTAAAGGAGGAATCACCTGAATCCTCCTGCTTTCACGGGCAGAAGGACAAGCTCAGTGACATCTCTGTGCAGGCCCCAGCCTGTGGACATGGGCTCAGGGTTGTGGACAGCCATTCTGGCTGCCAGCTCTTCACATGAGAATGGCAGAGTATTGGCATAGAGTGGGGATCAGACATGGCTTTCCTCTAGCCCCAGCCTTTCATGCTCTACATGCAGCTAATTAGATCTGTCTGACATTCTTCTCTGCTGCACCCCTTTCATAAGACATAAAATATGCCTAGTGCTGAGTCTAAGTAGCGCCCAGCCCACTCCATAGGAAAGGGAGCCTTCAGCCACTGCTGGAGCCCCACAGCATTGGCATCTCCAACAAGACCACCTGAAATGGGAATCATGCATGTGCTCTGCTCCAGCTATTGAACAAGAGGTGGACACACATGCACAGGTGTCCAGGGCAGAATTAGCAAGCATGCATGGCCTGCACTTTCTTTGTTGTTCATTCCCTTCCCTGCCATTGACTGTTGCTGCTGTAGGCAGGTCTGGTTGCTTCTGGGGGTGTCCCTGTGATGGAGCACTCATGCTCCTGGCCTCAGTGTGTGCCAGGCTGCACGCTCTTGGCTGTGGTGTGTCCAGACTTCACACAGCCCTGGCAGGCAGAGTGGGAATCACGCCCCAGGTTCGGCAGGGCAGAGCAACAAGACCGTACCCTGTGCAGCTGCACTGCTCCCCCAGGGCTGCTCCTGGGCCCCAGGACACATCCCGCCTGTTTCTGTTGTTCCTCTTGCTGTTGTTATTGTAGGGGTCAGATTGCCAGGGCTCAGGGCCAGTTTGCTCCCAGGGATGGAACCCAGAGCTTCACACATGCATGCCCTGAGCCATGTCCCCAGCCCTCATTTGACACTGTTACTCTCCTGAGACAAGGGCAGGCTCCAAACACAAAGGGTGTCATGGAAGTGCAGTGACTAGCAGAGAGACTGGCAAAGAAGAGTCAGGGCTGAGCCCCAGACTGCCCCTTGCCTACTGTACCTCTCTAGCAGAGAATCTGGAAGTGAAGGGTCAGGGCTGAGCCCCGAGTTGCACCTCTCTCACTCTCCTTCTCTAATAGAGGACCTGGAAGAGAAGGATCAGAGCTGAGCCCCAGAGTACTCCTTGGCCCACTGTCCCTCTCTCATTCCCTGTGTACTGTGGATAGTCCTGTACATTCCTCATCTTCTCTGTAGAAATAGAAATGAACAAGAGTGTCTGTTGTTGGTAAAAATAAAATAATACATTCAATGAATTTAGCTTTCATTTCATCATTTAAAATGTGGTAATTTGGGGGGCCAGAGTGATGACACAGCAGGGGGTGGTGTTTGCTTGAACACAGCCATTCTGGGTTCAATTCCCAGGATCTCATATGGTCCCCTGAGCACCACCAGGTGTAATTCCTGAGTACAGAGCTAGGAATAGCTTCTGAGCATCGCTATTCCTTCTTTTGGTGTGACCCCCAAAGAAGCCAATATTAGATCCAAATAATTATGTAATTAGAGTCATATCATTTTCTACCTTAGAGTTGAAACCTTAGAGTTAACATTTCAACCTTCGAGTCATAACATTTTCAATTTTATAGACTTCTTGGTAGCAGGCACTTTCAGACTCGTTTTATTTTGCTCATCTGTTTAGAAGCCATATCTCCTTAGCCCTAGTTGACTGTGATTTAATTCTCTAATCAATGTGAGGGGTTGAGTATAATCAGCAAGAAATGGAGACAAAAGGCGGTATTCCCTATTGAAAGAGGGAAGCTCAGTTTCCCCTTGCCAGTGAGAGAGAAAGCCACAGATTCTTCTCTCCAGATGTTCCATCTCTTCCCCATCAACGGGACACACATTCTACCCCCCAGGGTCCAGTCTCAGCATTCCCAGGGCTTCCCAAGAACATAAAACTCTGTCCTGCTGTCTAGACTGATGGGAAACTAAGGTAATTGGCAATTAGGCCTGGAAGATTTGTTACCCATTGCCAGTGAAGAAGGAAACCACAGCTTTCGCTTGCCACCTTACCCTCACTGACCTAACACATTTCATCCCAAGTCCTGCCCCAGCAGTCCCAGTGATTTCTAGGATCATAAAATTCTGTCCTAGAGTCTATGCTAACAGGAGACTACGAAAAGGGACAAAAAATGCCCAGAAAGATTTAGACCAGCTCAACATCGTTGTGATTTTCTGGCACCTTTTGTAAGCACCTGCCAACTGAGAAGGGATGCCAGAAGCCCTTAAAAGGGCTACATAAAACTCTCTTTGAACTTAGTCTTATACTAATTTCCTCCCCACTTGGGGAGCTTCTTCTCTTTTCTCTTTTACTTTCAGTAAGTGTTTCTACTTTCCAACTCTGAGCCTAAACATATTTTTATTCAATATTTTTTTATTTTGAAAATATTGAAGAACCTGGAATTGTGAACAAACACAGAGACCCACTGCCGCCGCTTCTGCCTCACCTGCATCACTATAATCAACTTAAAACCAAAGTAGACATCATCAACCTTTTTTATCTGTCCAATAGGAGGGCTACTTGGAGACAAGTGTATTTTTTGGTAACAGCACACTTAATATCTCAAATACATTTGTGTAAACATAAAACGCAGTTCTTCTGGGGTTCATATTAATTTTATAACACTAATAAGATGACATATATTGAATAAATCCTTAAGCCACATCATTGGAAGACTGAAGGAGCAGCTTCTGGAGACCTTATGGTCTGCACCCTCTTCCACCCTTCTCTTTAAGATTCAATAATTATAAAGCCAAAAATTCCACAAGCATGTAGGTTACCATAGCCTAAATTGTATTCTCAAGGCTGAACCAATGCAAAATGGAGCTTGGCCTTAACAAACATTTGCTTATTTAGGACCCTGTAGTGAACAAAGCACATCACCAGTTAATATGGGGCAAAATATCACGAGAGTTTTGTTTTTCTCTTATAAAATTAATTTAGACCTTATTCCCATGACCAATTATATTCCAATTATAGACCTTATTTCCAGACCTGAAGGAATGGTCTGAGGCTCTTTGTGTTCCTGGAGCTAGCAGATGTCCTTGGTCTATACTAGAATGCAACTTGTAAGGAGATATTACTGGTGCCCACTTGAGCAAATTGATCAACAATGGGAAGACAAGTGACAAATGATACAAGAAAATGAATACTCTTGATGAAGAGTTTAGTAATGTGTGTGTCAGAAAGGACCTTGAGTTCCATCCCCATGAAAGGTGCCAATTTGATACAATACTTTTATACTTTTTATTGGAAACTAAAAACTATACGCTGGTAAGAGGCTCAAAAGATTAGAAAGAAAATGATAATGAAACAGTAGAAAACAACCTGAAGTGGGATTAATGTTCTTGTCTCAAGAATTCTGTGTTGCACCTGAGAACACCACGGTGTTCTGGCCTGCATCTGTCTGTGATTCCTTTGCTACTGGGTTCCATACACCTGATGTGACACCCCTTGCCATCTTAAGAAGAAACAGAGCTGCCTTTGAAGATCACATATGCGTGTGTGTTTATATGGAATAGATGCACTGAACAGAATACAGAGCTGGACAGTTCCTTATCAGAGCTCTTTCTCCTCATGAGCCAGACACAGCAACTGTCACACAGCATCACAATGTGTGACTATTAATTTTGTGACAGACATGGGCAAAGACATAAATGTCAATAAAACAGTCTGTTTCAGATTCAGGGATTCTGTTTTCTTTAAGGGGACAGCAAAAATGACATGAGCATATGGTTCATTACACAGGATTTTCAGCATCACCTGTCACCCATCCACAAGCAGGTTAAAAATCTCTTTGCCTATTCACTTACATTTATGTCTCCTCTGTAATAATAAAAAACCGAGAAACAGCATAGAAAATAAGTGATTACAAAGTGCATACTGAAGCCAGCCAATTAAGGATATGCATAGATTCTGCTATCAAATAATGAGATTCTTTACAAAAGCCCATCATGTTAATACAAAGCACACAGGAATGAAAGCCCTGTTACCTAGAATATGCAAATGTAAAGAGGAATTACCTAAGAATTTTTAGTTATGTTGCTTCTCAGCCTTTTGGCTAAGGTCAAAGGTATCTTTTCAGTTTAATAGCTGATACATCCTCTTTCAAAGAGAATAGATTAACTGGATTTTTGAAGCAGGGAATTGGATAGGAACTTACTTTATCTGCTCCCATGCATCAACCAGGAAGTATTGCAGAATTCCCAGGAAGAGTGCACCCACAGCATAAAGGGTAAAACTTGTTGCGGAGGCTGGAGTGATAGTTGAGCCTCTAGTCCATTTGCCTTATAGCTGGCCAACAAAGGTTGATCCCTGGAACCCCATTTATTCCACCAAGTCCACTAAGTGTGATCCCTGAGCACCCCCAGGTGTTGCTCAGAAAAAAAAAAAAAATATTTTTACATTATACTCACACACACACACACAAACACACATACATACATGCACAATATATGTGAAATACCCCAAGACCTTTGAGTACTAAGAGTGAAAAACACAACTGCAGTTCCAGTCAAAGAAGTTTGTGTATTTAGTAAACTGTAATGAAAGATTCCCATTGTGGCCCAAACCTGCATGTTGCTTGCTTTTATGCAATATCATTAAGTGTGTTTGGATGAAGGAATCCTCTGTGACATACACTCACCTGAGACCAGGCTCAAAGCAGAGCTGAGTGGTGACCATCTCACTTTCTCTGGCTCCACAGCCAGCCCTAGCCGTTCCTTCTGTCATCTGATGCTGGGGCCTGTCTCTGAACATTTCCACATGTCCCAGTCAGAGAACTCAGCTTCTTTCCCTGGCCCACACAATTACTCAATTTCACCTAATTAGACTACAGAGAGCAGCTAGAAGTCATTATTCTTCATAATCCTTCCATTCCTCAACCCTTAACTTGTATATCTGTAAATCTGACTGATTTGTTTTTAATTGTGTCTTTATGCTTTTAGACAACCCATAATGGTTTTCAAAAAAATGTAGGATGCCATAAAATGTTTAGAAATGCTCAGTTAAATAAGGAAAGATGGGTTGGCAGGAGAAGTGAGCAAAAACACTGGATTTGTGACATATAAAAACATTTGAAAGGATTTTCATATGTGTTCTGGAAGTTTCTGATCCTGATTAACTGAGTTGAATATTCCTGGACTTACTTTGCTGCCTTATAAAATAAATAGTATGTAGGGCTGTCATCAGCATTGCATAGGTTAACATCTTTAGAGCCCTGGAAGTTTCTCTGTATAGACACGTGTGTTAGTTCACAGCCCAGCATGAAAAATTGCAGAGGCCAATTTGAAATGAGACATCCCCCTAGTTGTATTCTCCTGCTCTTGAAAGAACGTAGCACTGCAGTCAAATTGACAAGAGAGGATACTTTATTTAAACTATCGATGTTAAAAAATAAAGGGGTTATAGTTCACTTTGAGGATCCATGGTAAATACTTATAAATTCATGGACAATAGATCCATGGTAGAGATAGTATCCTGGTGATTATAGCTGACATACATCTCTATCCTGCATGATAAAATCTTAGTAGAAAGGAAACTTCTGCCCTTAGCAAGGAACTTTTAGACAAGGCAGAAAGTTAAAATTGATCATTTGGGCAAAAGTGAATGATTCCATGTACACGGAACCATTTATCCTGATAAATACTGTACTTTGAGAATTTGCTAGAAGTCCAGGCCTAACCGGGGAGTGGAGCTTACAGGGAAATACATTCACACTAGAATACAGAGCTTGCAATTCCAAAGCCCACAACTCTCAGAAGAGCCAGACCTCCCAGCTCAGTCCTGCCTGGGTGAGTCTGAGGGAATGGGGAGTGGATTTTGGAGGAGGGTCACTGCCTGGTGATAGCTGGGAACATAAGTGGACAGTGTAATTACCGCTTCAGCACCTGACAGAAATATTGAGACTAAAGCCAACCTCAGTGGCAGGGGTGAAGCTCCAGGGGCAGGGAGCTAAGCCAGGAGCAGGCTGGTTCCCTCCCTCAACCCCTGCTCTCTTTCTCAGCCTTGTGTTTGCTTTTGCCAAGGAGCTACCAGCAAAGGAGACCTGGGCGGTAGGATTCTGGCATCAGTATCAAAAGCTAAGTTTGAAGCTAAAAGACAGTAACTTATAAACCAACACACATGGAATTTTGCAAAATCCTTCATCCCTTAACAAATTAAAAAAAAGTATGCCATCTGTCATCTGATGAATATATTTCCATTTTATGAAGGATAAGAAGATTATGTGGTACTGGGGTGTGTGTATATGTTATTGTTGTTGTTTACTGTATTAAGAGCATTGCTTTTCCTGGGTGATTAAAAGACACTCCTACTAAAAAGAAGCTATGCATTCCATGTGAAAAGAAATACATCTTTATTTTACACATGTATGCAGAAATCTGCAAAGCAACTTTATGTTTAATCAGAAATAATAAGTAGAAAAAAACAAGAGAGGAAAATATAACAAAGGAATGTTTATTTTTTTTAAAATGAAACAAGCCTCTCATATTAGTAACACAAATGTTGATTTTATACCTTTATATTATGATTATTTTGAAATCATATTATTTCTTGAGTGATTGAATGGAATTCAAATAGTGAAAGAACAGTGACTCAGGATGTATTGTTTAATAGATCAGCAAGGTGCCATTTTTATTTAAACTGATAGATTTTCTCTGCCAAAAGTTGTTTTTATAGTGAAGGATGAAACCCTGCAAAACAAATGTGTTACATATACAGGATATTTCTTTAAGTATTTTAAGATCAAGGGGATGAAAGCAAGATTCTGCATAATGTAATCTTTAAGAAAGGCATTGAACAAGGCTGTTACTGGTTGATTCTTAAGGTTGGCTTGCATGTATGAATTATCACTTACTGTTCACTATATTCATTCATTTATGATTAATACATATCTATAACACAGTCATGATTAGTGTGATGATTCTAAATTATTTTCTGGTTTTATTTATTCATTGGCAAATTAAAGACAGTCTGTAGAAAGCTAATGTAGTTTTACGCTTCCGCCACGGAGTGAAAGAATAGGAGCTGTGGTCTTATTTAGCTTAATACCAGCATCCCCTATGTCAGTGAGAGACAGAACTCCTGAGACAGAGCTTTATTTTAGAAGCAACAGTTTCACATGATTTGTGGGTTTTAGATAGGAGTTGATGGCATGGTGAATTTTGAAGGATAAATTCAATGAATGTTAAGTGTCTGCAGAATATTTTATAAAAACCAGTCAGGGGTATCTAGTGAGCTCATTGGCTCTTACTGCACAACTGAGGGTCCAATACTGAGGCCACGGTTCTTGGAAAATACTAAGTTTTCATTTGTCACTATACAGAAAACACCTTCTGTGAAAATCTAAGCCCCCAAGGCGAAATCCTTTTTATTGCCGAGAAACAGCATTTTGCTCATTTGATGGGAGCCCCATCGAGGCTGCCCGGCTTCCCCGGGGGTCTTCTCTGCTCAGGGGTGACACAACCACCGTCAGCAGTGAGCTGAGCAGATGTTTCCGAGCAGCCCGGGATGATTTTCTTAAGGGCAAATGTTCCCTTGTGTACCTCCATTTCCGATCAGCTTCTCTGTTATATAAACAACAGATTGTGTTGTCACTTTCTTAGAATATAGACTTTTAAGAGATTTCCATATGAGCATGTATTTTCAAAAAAAAAATGTTGGTAATTAAGACAAGCTGTACTCTACTCTTCTCTAACTTCCCATCCCCATTTTAAAAGCTGCCCTTAACAAAATTGTTTGGTCTTTCCAATGTTGATTTATCATCACTATCACTATCTTCCCATTCATCATCTATTGGCTCCAGCGGGCACCAGTAATATCTCCATATGTCCTGTCTCATGCTAATAGAGCCCAAGGGCATCTGCTTGCTCCAGGAACATAAAGAGCCTCAAACCATTATATTAGGTCATAGAAATGACCTAATATAATTGTTACTGGTATTTGGCATATCAAATATGACATGGGCAGCTTGCCAGGCTTACTGTGCTGGTGGCATACTCTTGTAGTCACCTCTAAATATAGCATTTATTGATGAACTGCACAGCTGCAAGCGGCCGTGCAAGCCAGGCTGTGATAGGCTCATCTGCTGGGTGGAGTTCTGACGAGAGGAAAGTTCAGATGTAGAAAATGGCGGTCCTCATGGAGTGGGGGAGGTCATCTGGCTTGTTGCAAGGCTCTGCTGGGGTGGAGATCCAGGGCTAGAACCCGCCATCCCTCCCGGACGCCTCATGAGAGGCTGAGCACAGGGAGAGCAAGTAGGAGCTCTGCCCCATGTCTGTGAGTCTCTGGATCAGCATACCTGGGCTGGATTGAAAAAAAAAAAACTACTGCAGGGTAGGTGTTGATGATCTGGGCTGTGATTTATCACAGTTTATATTTAATTACATCAATCAATCCCTGTATAGGTTTTCATCTTATTTATCTTATCAGGGACTTAAATCTGTCAGAAGTTCCTCTTCTTGATGTATAAATGGTTAAAAAATGTATTCATAGACTAAAAATATTTTTTAATCGATTTCTATAATTTCCCATGTGTTACTCTTTTTAAAAATTGTTTCTTACAATTTTTTTCTTGGGATGAGTGGGTTTAGGCCACACCAGGTGATGTGCAAGTTATTCCTGGCTCTGCACTCAGCAATTACTCCTGGTGGGACTCGGTGTACCATATGGGATATGCTTAGGATCAACCCTGGATCAGCCACATGGAAGGAAAGCACCCTCCCCACTGAACTATCTCTCCAGTCCTTTTCTTCCATTCTTATGCTGTAAACTTTGTTTTCTAAGTATGTCCATTGAGATTCAAGGATTCTGTCCAGTGGGCTCCTGATTCAGGCTTACTGGGATGCCATGATGAATCCTATGTTGATTCCACCTTTTCCATGAAAGGAAGCCCCTCTGCCAGCACTGATTAGAATAGCTTCCCTTTGAAACAGAAGGTATCAGAAAAGTATTCTCTCACGTGAGCTTTGTCACTGCCGAAGATAAGACAAGCAGTGAAACACAGATTTAAAGGCTCTCAGGAGAGAGAGACAGAGAGAGAAAGAGAAGAAACAGGGCTACCTGCTATTGAGGCAGCCTGGGGGTGGGTGGGAGGGGATGGGGTACATTGGTGGTGGAAATGGGGCACTGGTGGAGGGATGGGTGCTGGAATACTGTATTACCAAGAACCAATTATGAACACCTTTGTAATTGTATGTCTCATGGTGGTATAATAAAAAAAAAATTTAAAAAGGCTCTCAGAGGAAGGGCATCAATTTTTCAGCATTCAGGGTGATGCTTTCTGTGGGCTTGTAACTGTACTAAATGGCTTTAACTATGTTGAGGATAGTTCTCATAACCCCCATTGTATTGAGAGTTTTTAATCATGAATGGGTATTAAATCGTGTTTAGTGATTTCTCTGAATATATTGACATGATTAGAATATTTTTTTACTTTTCCTCACAATGATGGATGTGGTCCATTATATTTATTGGCTTGGGTTATTAAACTATCCTTGCATCCTATTTGGTCACAGTGTGTGATCTTCTTACCCCAAAACTTATACAGATTCAATAAAGTCATATATAAAGACTGTAATAGTTTTCAAAGACAGAGATCAAACACTATAAAATTTATATGGGGGTAATGGACCCCTCTTGAATAGCAAAAAATGATCCTGGGGGAGGTTAAGCAGTGGAAGGCTCCTTTCCCCCTAACCTGAAACTGAACTATAAAGCTGGAGTCATCAAGACAGTGTAGTGTTGGGCTAATGACCAACTCCAAGGCCAGTGGAATAAAACTAGGAGTCCAGAGGCAGATCCTCAACGATATAGAAAGTTAGTTTTCAATAAAGAAGCAAAATATATGAAGTGAAGCAAGGCAAGTCAACAAATGGTGTTGGTAAAACTGGTCCGTCACATGCAAAATACTAAAATGGACTCAGAAACCTTTTTAACACAAGTTAAAAAAATTGATAAAATACCTTAATATGAGACCTAAATCCATAAATAATATCATGGAAAACATAGTAGAATCCTTATGACACTGAATCTAGAGATATCTTCAGTGATATAAGGCCAATAGTAAGCAAATGGAAGCAAACATAAATGTGACTATAGCAAACTAAAAACCTCCTGTATTGCCAAAGAAATGATGACCAGGATTAAAAGTTACCCCCATAGAATGGCAGAAAATATTTGCCTGCTACCCATCAGATAAAGGATTAGAATCTAAGATGCTTAAAGCACTGGTATAACTTTACAGAAAAAAAAAACAGTCAGTGCCATTAAAATTTGGGGAAAGAGACAAAGATTCCTCAGGTACAGATGGCAAGTGGTATATGAATAAAAAAACACTGCATCACTAATCATCAGGGAAATGCAAATTCAAATCACACCAGTGTTACTGGCACGTATAACAAAGAACAGAAAAAGATATAGCTTATAAGCACCAAGATCATGTACGAAGTACACAAAATAAATAAGAATATGTGCTTAGAAGAAATGGGGTCATCTTATCATTTGTGATTAGTTTGTTTTCTTGAATGTTTCATACTAGATAAATGAAAAAGAAACTCTTCCTTGAAATTCCAGTGCAGAGTTATAGAGGTTTACTCTCAATCAAGATTATATATAGTCATTTTCTTTCATCATTTCGTGATGATAACTAGTACAGGTATATTTGAACCTTTCTCTTTTGATTTATCCCTTGTACCTTAATATCAATATTGATATGGTTTCCAGGATTACCCTCTCCTTATAAAGAGCAGATGGGAGTATAAGTGAGCTCCAGCTGACTCTCAGAGCACATGCATCCTTGATGCATTCCTCTGTCCTAAGAACAGTCTAAATCCTAGAACAATCCCTGAGGTGGAATTAGTGTTTCTTATCTGGTCTTTGTAGAGTCCACCATGATTTGATCTGTGGCTGCTAGAAAGTTTCTATTCCTTGATAATAGAAACTCCCATATGACTCAGAAATACCCCAGCAATTGTAGAGGCGGTAAAAAAAATCAATATTTTATTTGCTTATTCATGGATCACAGAAATGTATTACTGCATTTGAACTTCCTACATACATAAAGCAAATGCCAACTTTACAATGACTCAGAAACCCAAACTCAATTTGCTTCTTTTTTAAAAATGAGATTAAAAAAAAATTTAGGCACTGTGATTTAGAAAGCCGTTAACAAAAGTGTTCCAGCTATACAATGTTCTAGCTCTAAACCTACCATCAGGGTTAGCTTTTCTCCTCAGGTTCCCTCCCAGCCCCCTCATGCCTCCTTAACAAACACATTTTAATGTTAATTATCATAGTTTGAGTCCCAGGCTCAGAGTATCGATGACTCTGTGTCTGGCTGTATACAGACTCCTTGCTTCTATACCATCAGGGGTCCAGATGCTTGGCCTTATGCTGTCTCCCAGCCACCTTCCTATTCCCTGACTCCATTTCTCTCCTTTCCCTTTTTGTTTCTGTTACCTAAGACCAAGCCAAGAGTTTGTCCAAATGTGATAGCATCCGCTCCCTTTTCATGTAATTCTGTAGAGCCCCGATTAGTGAGGACACCTAGGGCTTGTCATCTTCTTCTGACTTAACCTATTTAATATGAGATCCTCCAGATCCATCCCAGTTGCAGTGACATGCATGGTTCCATCATCCTTGTGGTGCAGTGTAGTCCAGGCACCATGGTGGATTCTGTATTTTCAGCTGTCCTACTAAGTGCTGCAGTGAGTAATTACATGCATATGTCTTTTCAAATGAATATTTTTTGTGCCTTGTGGGCAGATAGCAAGAAGTGGAACTGCTGGCTTGTATGGAAGTTCTGTTCTCTTTTGAGACATCTCTATATTTTCCATAGTGGCTGGAGAAACAGCATTTCCACAAATAGTGGGTGAGTTTCTTTTCAAAAAGTTATTTTAGGCACCTAGGTTTACAATACTATTTATGGTAGGATTTTCTGCTTAGAACATTCTGCACCACAGCCCTCCTCCAGTGACTGCTTCCCTCCTCCCATTATACAGCCCTGTGGTAAGCTTCCAACTCAATACCAGTGCTCAGTTTCTGTTGCCTTTAGTTCCCTCCTATGTTTATATACCATAAATAAGAGAGATTACTGTGTGTCTTTTCCTCTCTTCTGGCTGACTTTACTCAGCAGGACACTCTCAGATCCATCCAGGTAGTGGAAATTTGCATTGCATCTTTTCCTTTGGGTCAAGTGGTATTCCACTGTGTCTATACATATAGATATATTTTAAAATCCTATTTTAAAATGTTTGAAAATAATATTTTAAAATTGATTTTAAAATCATATTTTATATAGGTATGGTATATATACCATATATACCATACCATATATCACACACATAATGATAATGAAATTTATGCAAGTTCACCAATGATTAGCACAATTATAATGACCAACTTATGCATTAAAATTTACATATATTTTTCATCATGATATGAATGAGATAGGTGTTTTCTGTCATGGAAGTGATAATACATAGTCAAAACATAATATACCTTTACTAAGACAGCATAGATATTTTCTTTTTGGGTAAATGGCATGATTTGTTTTCCATTTTTCATTTCTTCTATATCATAACAAGATCAATGAAGTGAAATATGACTGTATAATGATTATTTTCAGGTGACCATGTCAAAGTTAACCTGAAATTATCATACAGTTAAATGAAAAGAAATAAGCCATTTACAGATTTCTTTCGTCTCCTATTATAAACTCCTTTTATATCTAACTAAATAGAGTAAATAGAAGAGAAAACTCATTATTGTTGTTACGTTTAATCTATTAGTTATATATTTACTTTGTCAGTAATTCAAATCAAACTGCATATGTAATTTTGTTTTCATTTATCAGAAAACTCCTGATTGTTTATAGTTAATCCTATTCCAGTCACTGTTCTAGGATGTTATACAAGAAAACATTCTTAAGATGCTTAATGATATCATTATCAGTATTTAACATTCATGAGTTATTTCAGGGAAGGAGATTTGTCTGCCCAAATACAAATTTTAAAGAAACAAATTTACAGGTTTGTGAAATAAGGAAATTAATAGAAAGACAAACAATATAACAAATGAGGAAATAAATATATTTTCATTAAATATATATTCCCAAGCTTTTATTTTTAACAGTTTAACTGAAGATGCATGAATTTTTAAAGTACAACAAAGAAAATAGTTATGATAAATAAATTTATATGAATATTTTAATTAGATTACATAATGTTATACTATTATTCTTATATTTTTAATTTAAACTGAAATTTCATACAATAATAGAGTCTAAGAAAAATAGTTAAAATGTTTGAAAAGTCTGTAGATATATACAACTTTGGGGCAAAATACTAACTGTATTATAAAACAAGTCAACTATTATGGCTGTTATTTATGTAATACAGAAGAAAATGATTTGTTATAAAATAAAGACATTAAATGTTCCAAAAAAAATTATGCCAAATTCAAAACAGAAACCTGTATTAGCTCCACAGCTGTCCGTTACATCCCTAACTTGTAACCAGAAGAATAATTGAACTGCCTCGGAAATAATTAGTTGATAATAGGTAGCTTGTGTTCTTTTGTTTCACATCTTGGTCACAGGATTTTGCTTATGAAATTCTTCTATACTTTGTATTTAGCTGAAGTTGACTCAAGTTTTAGCTGTAGTTGACTCTGCCCCTCGAGGCGTTGCAGGTGTGGCTATGGTGCCCAGCTGCATTGTCAGGTGGCAGACAGGAGATAGGCTTGTCTACGCCAGGGCTCTGCCCTGTGGACCCTGGATGGTTGATGGTCTGACATAGAAAAAGACTGGGCCCCCTGGAATGAACCCAGAGCCACGGTAGAGCCTGGCAAGCTACCCATGGTGTATTCGATATGCCAAAAACCGTAAAAATAATGGACCTCATTCCCAACGAATGGAGACGTTACTGGTGCCCACTCAAGCAAATCGATGAACAACAGGAAGACAAGTGCCAAGACAAGTGACTCAAGTTTATTGCAATACAGCTTTGCAGTTTTTTTGATATACAAAGAAAATGCTTTTATCCATTCAGTAATGGGGATCCGAAGTTTATAGTTAGGGGATTTCTTTGATTTCTTTAATATTTTAAGGAGGTTTGTTTTTGCTGGTTGCTATAGGGGCAGGCCTACTCCAGTCAGTGATGGCTAGTGCCTCAGATATGCCTTCTCAGGGGCTGGGGGTGCAGAACAGTGGAACCCCAGCCTCACACATGTGTCACATGCACCTGCTGAGCCACAGCCAGCTCCTGCCAGGTGTAGTCAGACCTTTGCATGAGTAGCTGCACATCCAATTGTGGGCACACATAGAACTGTAGATATAAACACTGTACAGACAGACAGACATTGTTAATCCCATAGAAAACTGTTACATAGTTTTCAGAAATAAATGAAACATTTTATAAAGCATCTAAAGTGTCTAACTAGGGAATTTGCTTCATATTCTCTTAAAATTTGTTCTTATTTTGGCTTTATTTTTAATAAATTAGAAGCTCCTTTTTTTTAATTGAACATTTTCTGGTATATAAAATTACATCACATTAAGTTTTAATTGGAAATTCCCTAGAAGACTAATGACTGAGCATCTGTCTGTGGTGATAGTTTCTTGAAGAGTTTTAGCTTTGTTTTATGCTGGCTGTTCTGCCTTTTGCTATATTGATTTTCATCACTTTGATTTGCATCAGCTATAAATTCAAGATATTATCCTTTGTTAATACATTAGTTCAAGCATCTTCTCTCATTGTCTGTTGATATTTACAAGTATCTTTTGAAAACCAGAAGTTGTTTCCTGAAGTGAGAAATATATAATACACTAATATACATATATATAAGGTTTTCTTTATATATATGTTGATATAATGTTTGTGTTTAATAATAAAACACATTACAAAAATATAATGTGTTTTATAAATATATACATGTAAGTTTCAGGTCTCTATAGCATACAGTATATAATTAAAATCTATCTACCATATATGTGTTTGATAGGTTTAATGCTTTCTTTGTCTGCTGTAAAAATATTCTAATGGGATTATTGAAGACACTTGTGATTTCTTTCCCAATATCGCAATTTAATCCTCTGATTACTTTTATGTTATGTGGAGTTGGCATGGACACGAAGGCCATTCAATGTGCATATTTCATTAACTTGGTTCCACGGTTTGCAGGCCCCAGACACTCTCCCTCCCTAAACCATATCACATCCTGTCCTCCCTACATGAACTCTGCTTCATGAGTGAGTCTGGTCAGTTTCCATTTCTGTGGCCCAACAGGCTTATTCTTGCACCCAAGAGTTCTCAGAATTCCTCCTCTGGTTAAGTTAGAAACCTGTTATGAAAAATCAAGTTCTTCTCAGAGAATTTCCCAGGTAAAAGGAGAGCAGGAAAGCAGGTAGAGATGGATACTCAGAGTTGGACAGTCAGGTGACAGGAGGAGGCTGTCAGAAGGAGTGAGCATAGGAGAGACAGCCACAAAAATGAAGAGACAGGATTCACTGTCTGAGGGAAGAGCTGAGCATTTTCTTAGCCACAGGAATCAGGCCCTTCCATCCTCTGGTCTAAAGGAAGTTCATCTAGATTTGCCTTTTCCAACTATTATTGTCAAAATGGTCCCTTCTCTACTTTACCTATCCTCTGACCCCCACACACTTGTAGATTCCAACCATTGACAACTCCTTCTGACTCCTTTTTCCTGGCCTTGGATATTAGTCTCATATTTTTTTAATATCTCACAAATGAATGCAGTCATTCTATAGCTGTCCTTCTCCTTTGGCTCACTTCACTGAGCATGATACTCCATGTCCATCTATTTATAAGCAAGTTTCATGACTTCATTTTTTCAGTGGCTGCATAGTATTCCATTGTGCAGATGTACCATAGTTTCTTTATCAAGACATCTGTTTTTTTTCTTTTTGGGTCACACCCAGCAATGCTCAGGGGTTATTCCTGGCTCCGCACTCGGGAATTACTCCTGGCGGTGCTTAGGGGGGCCATATGGGATGCTGGGGAGTGAACCCAGGTTGGCCATGTGCAAGGCAAATGCCCTACCACTGTGCTATCGCTCCAGCCCCAAGTCATCTGTTCTCAGGCACTCAGGTTGAGTAAGGATATACATGATAACCAATTAGTGTCTGTATTGCAAACCAAAATACAAAAAGGAGAAAGAGATAGAGAAGAGAAGTGTCTGCCATAGGGCAGGTTGTGGGAGGGGTAAGAGGGAAACTGGGGACATTGGTGCATCATTGCTGGGGAATGTGCAGTGGTGGAGGGTGTTGGAACACTGTATGACTGAAACCCCAGTCATGAGCAGCTTTGTAATGGTCTATCACATAGTGATTCAATAAAAATAAATAAAGGAAATTCATCACAGTAGACTTTGAGAAGCAGGAGAAAAGGCTGAGAAAGACTAGGTGTTGGAGTGAGCCACTGAAATATGAAGGTATATGACAGGTGCCAACTCTCTACTGAAAGGAAAGACCTGGAAAGAAGCTTGGGTGTTTGAAAAATGAATTTTTAAAAATTTCTCTGCCTGGCCTGGGAGAGGGCACAGAGGATTAGAGTGCACCCCTTGGCATGCAAAGCCCCAGTTAAATCCAAAGCCTTAACATGGTATGCTAGGGTACTGACTGGTGTCCCTCAGAACTGCTAGGCCCTGCAGACTGTGACACTAATGCTGGTGGATATTACCTGGAGACCCCCTGGAACTTCAGCTCTGTGAGTGAAGTGCACCCATGAATTTAAAAAGTGATTACTCTGACATGTTGAAAGTTAATTGGGCCAGTAATAATGAGAAGACTGCCTATATTCCAGAGTTGAAACACTGGTAAATTAATCCTAGGGGTGAGCCTGAGGAGCAGAGATATGGTCAGGTACTGAATGCATTGGAAAGTTAAGCAAAGGAAATTTCCTGGTGCAATGGTGGCAGAGAAGGTGAAATAATTGCCTAAAGAATTTGGAGAATTTATGGTTTTATTAAATGAGAATGGGAAGAGAGAACAGGGCTGGTTAGCTGCATTCCTACTTGGGGTATGGTGGGCATACTTCATGATTTAGCATCCTTTCTTTGTTGGGTCTTTCTTGTATTTATTTTTTTCAGAACTAGAATGCAAGATATTCTCAGCTTTACTAGCATATAGTTAATGTACTCATGGGCAAAAATGAAGAACTTGATGAATTTTGACACATGTAAGTCTATACCCATAAGCCTACACCTCTATCCATATATCTGTGAAGTGAGCACCCAAATTAAGATGGAGAATGTACCATTGTCTCTTCCAGGCTTCCCACATCCATTTACAACCTGATCCTTCCTCATACCAGCCACTACTCTACTTAGTATTTTCCAGAAGAGGCTAGATTGCATTTGTGCATGCTTTTACAGATCGAGGCATACATATGAGTTAGTTCTTTCACTCAACATTATTATTTTAATATCTGTACCTGTTATATAAAATCAACAAGACACAAAATATTTATAAACAAAAATATCATTACTCTTAACTATTTCCCAGTATCAGGATATTGCACCATATGTTTCTCATTCACTCATTTTGTGTGTCAAAAGAGCACACACCAATGTTGGCTTACTGCAGATCAGTGGCTAGGAACATAGAACTCTCGACACTTACACTTTCATTATCATAAATAAATGTCTAGGAATGAATTAGTTGGACCATGGGAAGATGTGCATTTACAGGTTTAAAAGAGTTTCCAAAACGGTTGCCAAATTGTTTCCCTGTTTCTACTTTCAGTATATAAGAAATTAAATTGTTATACATTGTTACCAACACTTTATTTTTTAGTCTGTGATATTTTAGCCATCCATAAAGATTTTTATGGCAGTTTTAAGCTTAATTTCCCTAAAGACTCATGATATTTAACTTCCTTTCATAGGTTACTTAAAATAGTCATTGTTGTGGCCCTGTTAGAATATTTTGCTGCTGTTTAAAATTAGACTGTCTTGCTTCTTATTACTGAGTTGTAAGTATACTTTATATATTCTAGTTTCTGTGCTATTTTATGTAAGAACAACTATTCAGATTGGAGCTATTTAAATTTAAACCAACTGGGATTAAACATAATTTAAAACCCAGTTTCTGGATTGCAGTAGATATATTTCAAGTGTTCAGTAGCCACAGGTGAATAATGAATACCATTTTGGAAAAGATAGTCACAAAATATTTTGATCAATGCTGAAAGTTACGGTGATAGACAGTATTCTTGACAGAAGTTCCCTGTTGGAGTGCATTTTTAAAACATTGACTTTGTTCTCACACTCTGAATTCTCTTTTCAGTATTGAAACAGTAACTTTTAAGAATAAGCATTTAAATTTTGTTCAAGTTATAACTCATTTTTTTCTTTTATGATATCTATTGTTAATTCTATAAAGTATTTGCTAAGATTTTATCCTACATTTTTTATCCTACATTTTACTAAGATTTTAGCCTACATTTTTGTTTTAATTTAGTTCTTAACTTTCAAATTATGACCTTTTTCATAGTATTTTTTTTGTACAGCATGGATTTTTTTTGTGTGTATGGTTGAAACTTTTTCCTTGTACTATCTGTTGAAAATTTATCTTTTCTCCTGGAGCTATATTAGCACTTTTGTCAAAATCAATGGTTTCAGGTCTTGCTTTGTTATTCAAATCAATATTCGCAGACTTTCTGTGGGTGTTTCGGTCAATTCATCCTTAATAGCATGTGATGGAGCCTGTTAACTAGCTGTTTGTTTTCTCTTGGTTCCTTATATTCACCTTCTATTTCTCACTTTATTTTATAGTAATTTTTTGCTCCTGTTTTATCTTCAGTTTGCCTTGTTTATCTTTATTTTTAATTATCCTTTAGCGCATCCTGCTATTATGAGCCTTGCGTGTGTTTATGGCGCATCTCCACACAGTTCTGTATCTGCATGAGAAAAGCTTTGCACAGTAAACTTATCTTTTCATGACTTCCTTTCACGGTCGCATCCTTTCCTTCAACTTGAAAAAAACCCTCATGTTCTTATATTCCCATTACTTCCCTCATTGTTATTACTTTCACTACCATTTATATTTTACAGGGACTTAAAATATATTTTCTTTTGGACCTTCCCTAGTAGTCCTCTTGGGCTACTCCTGGCTCTGTGCCTGGCAGTGCCTGGGCCCACACAGAGGCTTTCTGCTTCTGATTCTACACTTAGCCCAGTGAGTGGTCCGTAATTAGCACATATTTCATTCACATACTTAAATGCGCAGGCTACCAATAATTGTTTTTTAAATGATAACTAATAGCTATCTCTTATAAATGCCCTATTTAAATAAATGAATGTTTTATTTTGTTAGCTGTGATGAACTAGTTTTACTACCATAATTCTAGGATTTTTAGACCATTGTTTAAGCAGCTGAGATAAACACAGCAACACAGCTGGTCTCATTTTTTTTTTCACTTTTATAGTTGGAGATAGAGAACATTGGCAAGTCTCTCTCTCCCCTTTCCCCCAACCTCCACACACACACACACATGCACACAAAGTTCATTTGCGAACTGGTCCTCATACTCTGAAGCCCAGAGATACAGAAGAAAGAGGCAGGTTCCCTTTGGATTGGCCACGGCGGCTTCCAAACACAGGAACTAACTAATCCTGAGCGCCCCCAGAATCTTAAGAGTTTAGGTCTCTGGGCAGTTCATTTATGGGTACCATTCCAGAGAGGGCTCAGTCACATCACAGTCCCACAGGACAGCCTGTGACACACCCCAAAACTCTAGCACACACAAATTTAAATGTGGTTCATATGAAGAGCTGTGTGTGTGTGTGCGTGTGTAATTTTAAAGTTTATATATACAAGCTGTAAAATTAGCTTTGTGAGTTATATGTATTCAGAGGATTGGGGGAATAGACTATTTCAATGTTTTACTCGAATGTCATTATAATTTTAATAATACTAGTACTGTTTTTCACACTGATTCCAAACCATACAGATAATAGGATAGCATATGTATCTAGATAGCATTATTTCTTTTTTTATCATTTGGAAACTGTTGCAGGTGGACCCCACGGGTGACTTATGTGAGGCAGGAAGGAGAGAGAGATGGTCGCTTTCTCCCCAGCCGCCTCTGCCACCCGGGACCCGCTGGGCAGGCTAAGGACTGATAAAGTCTGCGATGAGCCCCTGCACGGCGTGGGCCTGAGCCCCACCAGCCCCACAAGGTGGCCGTCAAGCCACGCCTAATGTCCGCTTGATCTCTAGGCACGGGAGTTAATCCCCACCACCCGAGGTTTCTCGGGGAGCCACAGACTCAGGATGGAGCGAGGAATTGCTCTTTGCAGGAAAGGAAAGTCAGTCATAGGCCTTACCCAGGTCTGCTTTTAAGGTTCTTGTCTTCCCCGCAGAAAAGAATTTTCAGGAGTCGACGAGCAGTGAAGTAAAATAGGTTTTATTGAGGAGGTTTAGGTGAGGGGGAGGGAGAGAAAGAAAGGAAAGAGTAGTGCGCCTCAAGGGAGAACGCCGGGCTGCTCCAAAGTGGAGAGCGAGTAAAAGAGAGAGTACACACCTCAAGAGAAGAGATGCGGGCAACACACGTGCTCAGGCACCACATGTGCGGGCAGGCGACATGAGTGTCCAGGCAGCATGTGCGGAGAGGCAACATGTGAGCCCAGGCAGCATGTGCGCCGCAGGCGACTTATGTGCGCCCAGGCAGCATGTGCGCCCTGTCCTTTGGTTAGGACGGCTTTTATAGATTTCTCCCCAAGTTACTCCCATATGGGGCTTCAACCTCGGTTGCTAGGGCCCCGTTGCCAAGGGAGTAGACTTTGGGAGTGGTCTTCTTTGACTGGAATGTCCTGCGGTCTTCCTTGAGCTGGATCCTGGGCGGGAAGGCTGATTTATTTCCCTCAGGAGATTTACACATTCCTTTTGGCCTTCCCTTTCCCCAGGGTCTATTGTTGATAGTGGTCTTATCAAGTTTGGTTTTCGGGCTTTCAGTCAGGTGTGGCTCTGGAGCTCTTCTTCAGGAATTTATTGCCATGTGGCGCCCCCTGTCTGCCTGCCTACAACAGAAACTATAAGATTTCTTTAAATTTCGTACTTTAAAAGCATTAGTGGGAAATTATCGACTACATGGATACATTACATTGGTTCCAAAAACATTCTAAAGTGATAAAAATCAGATACAATATTATTGTAGAAATAACATATTGTTGTAGTGTTTTCATGACAAGTAATCAACAACTAAGTCTACTTAACAACTTCAGATTCCTGTACCATTTTTAGTTAGGCTATAGAACAGCAAAAATGTTCATACTTCATGATATTGACTTCATTTACTATGATAAAGCTCAAATTATACATGGAATAATTATGCAGCACAAAAGAAAGAAAATATTTATATTATGTAAATGGTTGAATACTGTAATATTAATAACCTGTCAGAACTGCAAAAACCAAGAAATATATATTATAAACTAATGCTGCTTTATAATCCTGTCCTAAATTATAAATTTGTTTAGAAAACAAATACAATGAAAAATATATTAGACAGTAGATTTTTCCTCCTAAAATAAAGAAATTGATATTATAAAAATTGTATAGTACTATCTGTGGGCAATAAACGTCTGAATTCTTTGAGTTCCTGATACTCAGGAAAAAATCTGAGTTCCTCTCTCTCTCCTCACTGTCTGAATTTATAGCCTTCATGTCTATAAAATACAAAGAAAATGATTCTATTCCCAGTATAAAATCTGCTGATAAATCATCATTACTCATGTCCCAAGTTCTAAAAGAGCAAACCTAATTGGGTTTTTGTTGTATTTATTCTGGTTACTGTGTTTTTCCACCTGCATTAGGCAACTGTTAGGTATTGTCTACCCCGTGATGTCACCTGTGCAGCAAAGTCAGCTCCAAGCTCCCACCCCTCTCACATCCCCACATTCCTCTCTTGGGGGCATGACAGTCATGAAATTCAAGTTTGATACCATCGTCTGATTAAGATGAACAAGAGATCCAACTCTGGAGTGGACAGTTCAGGGTGGGCAGGTATCTGTGAATTCAGAAGACTCCCTGGACTTTGATCCTTGTCTACAGAGAAAGTGTTAATACTCAATTTATCTATCTATGTGATAATTGAGTTAAATATATTATTTTCTGTCTTGCATTAAATCTCATAACTTGAACATTATTAATTTAATTGGGCATGGAGAGATAACCTATAAATCTATAATTAAGTTATTTCACATGTGTTGTTTATAAATTTGACAGCTTATTTGCCTGTCAGAATTGCTGAAGAATTAAGTCAAATAATTTGTAGACACTGCTACCCATCTCCCATTGTTCATGCTTGTCTATAAATGTTCTTTCTGCCTCAGCTAATTGAAGGGCTGTAACATCCACAGGACAGCACAAGATGTAAGCATGATTGCTCACTCAAAATCTGAGGGAGTCACTAACAGTTGGCTGGAACTTCCTGTTCGGAACATAGCCCCACTAGCTGTATGCTCAGAAACACAGGTCACCTAATTATATGTTTGATTCACCGTGTTAAAGTTCTACAGATAGTTCCAAAGTGAGGCTCACTGAACTGAGTAAAGACCTCAGAGGGGCCACCCCATTCTGTAAGTTCCTGGGTGAAACCATTAACTTGCATTCCTGACATCCAAGTTCAAGGGTCACTCCATAGCAATGACATTGTTTTCTGTCTTCAAACCCATAAGTAACTCCTCATGTCCCTCTGCTTTCTTGATATAATTCCTTCTCTCACACCCGTCTTTCAGCGATCTTGGTGATTCCATGGGGCCAGGATTATGCCCTGTCCCTTAAAACTAGCCTGTTAGCATGGCTCAGTCATCCTGCAGCGGGACCTAGTAGCATCAGCCATTGGGGAGGTTACAGTAAGGGCATGTTTGGACTAGCATGATTCTGCCTAATACACAGACACTAAATCTAGAGGTAATGCTAAAAATTCCAAGAGTAAGAAGCCAAGAATTTTTATTTAACATATTAGCGAGAAAGCAATACTGTTTTTTTATTTCATTCTTTTGAATATAGCCCTCAGATTAGACAGAAAGTCCAAGTAAACATATATATCTAAATTATCCACTAGAGTGTTAAAATCATAGTCTACATAAAGGATGACTTTTTTTTATCTTTTTGGCCATGTGAAGCAGTGCTCAGGGGCCACTCCTAGCTCTATGCTTGGGATCACTGTTGGTAATGCTGGGAGGATGTGGCAGTGCCTGGAGCTGAACCCTGAACCCTTCCTGCGAAGCTGGTCCTCAACCCTTTGAGCACTCTCTGGCTCTGTAGGGGAAGGTGTTCATGCTGGCATTGAACTCCTCAGACCAATGACTCAGTAAAGATGCTCTTTATGGTAACCTTTGCAAACTAGGAAGCACATCCATCTCTCAGTGGTCATTTATTTTTTTCTAGGTGAAATTGAGATCTGGGAGAAGCAGAGTCCCATGGACACAAAAAGGGAGTCCATGATGACTGGGCCTGCTGCAAGCAGCCATGTAGCCCCATGGAGAGTGAAAGCAAACGCCTGTCCTTTTCATTGACTTCACCCTATCCTTCAACCATGGTGCCTGACGGGAGGGTAAATTATTATGGAAAGAGTAAAAGCATCAATCTCCTTTGTGGCTGTTACTCTGTGATAGATGAGCAGGGCTCGATTCCAGGTCAGATACGAAAGAGACAATTATAACTCAAGGAAAACACCGAAGGCCACTGTCGCTCAGAAATATACACATAATATACAAGCAAGCAAGGGCTGAGTTATGTCCACACTAATAATAGTAATGGCTTACCATCTCTGTTGGAGTCTGTCTGTCCACAATGCTCTTGACCACACAAAAGATTAAAGATTGCAAGCAAAATTATTTCCATAATGACAGAGAAATCATCTGATGATATTCACCAACCATTAGGAATAAATACTTAACTAGGAATTTGATGGGGTTTGTTTAAGTTAAAAAATATTACCTACCAAAAGTCATTATTTCTAATGGGAAGATTTAGGAATGAAAAGGACTAGTGAAATATAATTAATGTTTCCTTAAAATGCAGACTAAATTACCAGTGCCAGGTCTGCAACCACTTTATTGAAGATTTTATTTGAGGTCTAGCCAGATCAGTGGGAAAAACAGCTGTTTTGAAGCTTTTGGATGATATTGCAACTGCAGATAAGATGTAAGTGTTGCAAAAAACACCACAGAAAAGTCCCAGGTTCTCTGCACCCAACTCTCTATTCAATTTAGCGTCTAAAGGAATCCACATTTTAGCAGCTTTACAGTTCGATAAACTATGTGCATTTTATTCATATCTCAGTAACTCCCCTACAAAATGCCTTTTCCTGTTCCAGGATTCAGAAGACACATTGCCCTTAAGCCCCTCTGCGGCCATGGGCTCTTTCAGGACTGTTTCCAGGACCATTTTCACATCCTTGCCACAAGTGTCCAGCGCTTTGTTGGGCATTTGGTAGAAAGTCCTGCATATAGACCAGTCTGATGAGTTCACTGGGGCAGTGCATGTGGGGAGGAGCACCCATAACCAGGAGGTGTCAGGGGCTTTCTCTCTGCAGACCTGCCTGCTTCCCCTGCTGTGCTAGAGCTAGTGAGGGGCTTACTGAGCCCAGCCAAATTCTAGACGAGAGGTCACATTTGCTTCCCAGAGGCATGAAGAAGAGAGTGTGTGGGTGTAGAGTGTGGGTCTGAGCAGACCATGATAAGCTTGGACACAGTCCTGAAACCCAGGCCCCCTCCTACGTGGTCCATCAGCAAACCCTCCTGACTCCTGCCCTGAGTAATCACTGGGCCTTTCTTATGCCCTGCAAGGGTCCCAGGGCACTTTGGGGGACAGCTGGAATCCTGCTTTTTCCCTGCTTTCCTCTCTAGGGGATGGAGGTAGCTAGGTGGTGGTGTACTCACAGATGGCAGAAGCAAGTGGGAGGTTGATGTCTTGTGACTTTGCTGTCAGGGAGCTTTCGTCTGTGTCTGTCAGGAACCATTCAGGGATCTGGAAGAAAAATGATTACTAGCACTTACGTTCAGCTCTACTCTAAAGTGTGATTTGGGGAAGCTCTTTTCAGTGACTAATTTTCAGTAGAATTAAGAGCCCTGTGCTTATGGCCTTTGAAAGAGCACAGTGACAGGGTACCAAGAGAGTCTGAATCATTTACAAGGCATTTAATCATCAGTGTGTCACCTAGATGAAAACATTGGGAAATTCTACCTTCATTTTTTGAAGGGTGATTCATACATTGTGTACTTTTCATAAAAAAATATTTTCTCTAGCAGAGTGGAATATACACATGAAATACTTGGGGCAGAGTCTGTTTACTGGCACCACATTGCATTAGAACATTACCTAAGCTTCAAGTGAGTGAGATCAGAAGCAACTTCTATATCTGCTACGTTCAGTTGATCCAAGTTGAAATCTTTGCTTTTGCATACAATGACCCTCTTCATAAGATATATCCACCTTGTTCCCAATGACCACTAACTTGATCTTACAGTCTATAGCCATAATTTTGCTTTATTTGATTGATTTATTTCCTTACAAACTATAGGTGAGCAAAACCCTACTTGTATTTTTCTATCCTGTTTGTTTCATTCAGCACAACAGCTTTTGTATCCTTCCATGTTTTTGCCAATGGCATGGTTTCATCTTTTTTTGGCTGAATAGGCTCCAGTTACACAGATGAACATCTTTACCCAGACATCTTCCAATGTGCATTCGACTTGTTTCCAAGCTTATTGTAAATAAGCTTTCCTAAACATGGGGATACAAATCCTTCTCTGAATTAGCATTTGGTGTTTGGGAGGCAAATAACTAGAAGTGAGATAATTGGATAATATGGGATTTCTCTATTAACTATTTGGAGACGCTCATGATGACTGCACCCCTTGCATCGTAGCAGGGTCTCCTTCCTCCACATCCCATCTGATACTTACTGTTTCTTGAATTTTAGCTGCTAGCACTTCTTATGGGTATCAGTTTGCATTTCCTAATAATGAAAGATGATAAACAACTTTGTGTGCTCTTACTGGTCACCTGTATTTCTTCAAAGAGTACTGTATCTGAATGTTCTGCCCACTTTTCAATAAAAAATGTGTATTTATTTTAGTTACTGTGAATTTTAGTTCTTAAATATTGTAAATAGCAGGGCCCCATACATATATTATCCCACCACACCCCCACCATTTCCCTCCGACACTGGCTTAGTCTTCAGCCCTCTTACACACACACACACACACACACACACACACACAAAGCACCCACACGCACACACATGCACGCACACACACACACACACACACACACACCTCTTTCTCTCTCTACTTTTACCCAGGTGTTCCACAGCTCTTTTGGATCCTACTATGCTTCTTTATATCCTACAATTGAGAAAGATCACTCTATATTTTTTCTCTCTCTTCTGTTGGGCTTCACGCAGCACAATACCCTCCAGCTCCAGCCTCATAGTGGCCAATTGCGTGATTTCATCTATTCCTATAGCCAAGAAGTAGTCCATTGTGTCTGTGTACCAGAGCTTCCTTATCCAGTCATCCTTTCTTAGACACTTGGATTATTTCCAGATGTTGACTATTGTGAGTATTGTAGTAACTGTACAAGCACAAATGTCTTTTCTGATTAGAGTTTTGGGGACATTGGAGTTCATTCCCAGCAGTAAAATTTCAATTCTTCATTTTTTGAAGAGTGTCCATATTGTTTTCCAAAAAAGATTGACCCAGTTGCTATTCCTACCAGCAGTGAAAGAGAGCCCTCTTCTTTTGTTTGTTGTTGAGTTTTGTTGAGGCGTTTATATATTTTGGATATTATTCCTTTGCCAGCTGTCTGGCTTGCAAGTCTTAAGATTTAAACCTTAAAAAAGGAACAAGTGACAGGTTACCAAGGAACTCTGAATTATTAAAAAGGATAAGTTAATCATCAGTCTCCCTCTTGTAAGGAAATATTCTCTGATTTTACTTTCTTTTAAATAAGTGAACCAAAACTTGTATAGTTTTAATTTAATTTTTTTTTTATTTTAACCAAGTTTGACTGTTCAGAGAAGTTGAGAAAATCCTATGCTTAGGATTAGAATTTTGTCAGCAGAAAGGATCCAAGGACCAGAAATCGCCCAGGAGTCAGAGTACCCTTGTGTTCAGCTGACCCCAGCAGGATCCCAGCACAGCTTGGTCCCAGGCTTCACCAGAAGCAGTCCTGGAAGTCAAACGCATACCCAAGGGACCTCATTAATCCCCCAGCACCACAGGGCCTGTGAGGTATCACATCCATAGGTCACTTGGCTAAGAATCACCAGAAGAGGTCCCAGGTTTCCTGAGCACAGTTTGAGAGCTGACAAGCCCCCAAAGGATGCAAAACTATGCCAACCTCCACAGAAGGGCTTGGGTAAGGCTGCTGTGAGTCCCAAGGCTTTAGAGCCTCTCTTTAGAGCTTGCCTGGGGGTCAGGCACATCACTGCTTGCTCAGAGATGTTCTGTCCCTAGGAGTGTCCACACTCCTCTGAGGTTTTCTGTTGGCATGACTGACAGTCTCTCCCCTCCTGCCCAGGGTGCTCTTTCCATGAGATTTCACCTTGGGCTATTGAATTAAGCATAGACTCAGGTGTGGTCCCATATCAATGCCAGAACATTCCAATCTCCTGGAAAATCACCATTATTTAGAGGTCCCCTCCCGGCACCAGGGGCAAATGCCTGTCAAAGTCGATCGTCGATCTTTTACAAAACCAGTCCATGGAAATGCTTTGTTCTCTCACCTATTCCATCCCACTTTCCCCTCACTCCACTCTCCTTTCTAATTCACATAAGTGTGAATGCCACTGGCCCTTTCAGATAGCACAAGCCACTACTTATTTAGAAGAAAGTCTCCGATGACTCAAACGACACCTATTTTTATCCATCACAGCTCTTGTTTCGTGATTTGTGTAACATTAAATATAATCAAATGTTAACACACTTACTCATAGATTATAAGCATCTTACCTTTCATCTTTATCTTTTAATGATATTCAGCAAATGGTGTTTTATGCAGAATATCTGCTCAAACGTTTAATAAAACTACTCATTTTATTATTTTAATCAAGTTATTACTTGTTTCAGGCGTTAAGATTAGCAAAGATAATACAAAAAATCATAAATAACAATATTGTTTTATTATCCTGAATGCTTTTACGCCTGAAGAAACACAAATTTATTGGAAAGGACAGTAGTTGACCCATAGCCCTGAAATGATATCTTAACATTTGCAGAAGATGTGATTTTCAGTCTGATGTTTTTGGATTCTCACTTGAGATTCATAAAGACCCTGTAGAAATAGGGAGTGACATGCTACTCCTCCTTCCCAATACCAAACTCTCTCCCATAAGGAGAACGAGTGACAGGCAGGTGAGGTAGGACTGGGTCCTCGCACCCCATTGGTGGGTGCTCACTCTGCACGGCTGTTTTGGAATCAGTCCAAACACCATAGCAAGAAATTTATCTTTTCTCAAACCAGTAGCTTTTTCCATGATGCAGAAAATAACAAAATTTCTTTACTCCTCGTAACAATCAGACAGATCTTTGACCTCACTGTTACTCAGCGCAGGATCATGATGTGCTACTATTTTGTTAGCCTTCACTTATTCATTGTACTATTTTTCACAGCTTTTTGTGGAAAACAAGCCCCATGAAACCCTTTAGAGTTTATCTTATGGATTAAGGTCATATTTTCTGTACCGGTTTTCTTACTTACACGCATAACATGAGCACTGCTTCTGCAGAATTTTGATGTACAGTGTGTGTGGTATCAGATGTTTCTGGGTGCAGGAAGATGGCCCAACTGCCTGGCACAGCTGTGTATGCAGAGCCCAAGTTGGGCCCCACCTGAGGCCCTGAGCAGCAAGCTCAGAGCAGCCCGTGAGAAATGGGAAGTCTGGTTTCAAATCAAAACAGAACAAAACGGAGACAAAAGTACATAATAAAAAATGCTTTAGCTCTTTACCACCACATCTAAATCAAGATTGTTACTCAGTTCGGCTCTTTTGTTTTGTTTTATTTTGGGGCCACAGTTAGCAGTGTTCAGGGCTTACTTCTGCCTCTGTTCTCATGGATCATTCCTACTAGTGTAGGAGAAACCATATGGGTGCTGGGAATCCAACTCAGGTCAGCCACATGCAAGCTATATTATTGCTCTGGCCCCTGAATTCAGCTTTAAAAAAAAATTCAAATAGGCAAAAGTTCATAATCACATAGGCACAGCTTTTAAGAAATTGTAAACTCAAACACACATAGAGAATTGACTTATCTTTTCATTATCTACTTAGTAAAATGTGCTCTAATTATTCACAGAAATAAGGGCAGTTTTCACTTAGGAAGGACCCTTGTTTGGATGAGTCATTACCTTAGGACTGAAAAGAAAGTCTCTTCACAGAAGAAAATATTTGCAATTGGGCATTCACTACTCTGGCACTAATGGGGGGTGGAATTCAGAGGCAAGAAGTAGGTTTAAAAATATCTTTTCATAAAAAAAAAAGGAGGAAGGGAGAGAATAGAAAAAAGTTCCCCAGGGATACAGTATGCAATGAAATTTGAGCCTGCTGGTGAGAAAGGCGATAGAAATGGGTGAATAACAAAAGCTCCCTGATTAATGGTGTCCATATGGCTTGCATAGAGTCCTTTGACATTTTTCTGTATAGAGTCTCCAATTTGGAATCAGCTTGGAAGCATGCAGTTGTATGGTTCTTTCACGTCCTTGTTTTCATTAGGTGGCATAGATGAATTTCAGGGAGCATTTATGAAATAAGGGGGAAAAGGACGAAGTGAAAACTGTAAGTCATTTTCAAGAGTAGTGTCAAAAACTCAGCTGCAGAAAAAAAAGAAATGAAGACACAGTATTCATTTTTTAAAACCTTGAATTTTTTCATGAATATTTATTTTGACATTATATATCTCAAGAATTTGCCTGAAGAAAATTAAGGAAACAGTATTATTTATTCTGTCATTTCAATCACAGTAAAATCTTACTCATAGTTATAATTTTACCAAGAAAATCATTTGCAAATGTTTGCTTTACACGAAGGAAAAAAAACTCTAGCTTTACCAGTATATATAGTGGGGGAAATTGGTAGTTTCTGTCTAGGCTCACTGATGCTTCCCTGCCTCATATCTAACTTTTTTGGGAGTGTAAACTAAAAAATAAGAGACCACTATAATACTGTCGTATTGTGCCTTTGCAAACCATCACTGCTGTTAGCACAGATCTATTAGGAATCTCAGGTCCCTATACAGGTTGTACTAGACAGATGTTGCTACATTGCAAGAACATTTTGTCAATTAGTACTATTTTGTACATTTTTAATAATATCTTCAGAGAATAAAAAAACATAAAAAGATAGAAACAAACATATATTCCCAGAGTACACTAGAAACTTTGTTTGGGGGCCACACCCAACTGTGCTCAGAACTTACTCCTGACTCTGCGCTCAGGGATCATTCCTGGTGGTGCTTGGAGAACAGGACGTGGGGCCAGGGGAAAGTACAGGGTCAGCCTCATGCAAAGCTTGCCCCTTAGTCCCTGCTCTACCTCTCTACCTTGACACCCTCCACCCCACAACTGTATTTTTAGAAAAGTGCTTAAGGTCTCATGCATTATTTTATTGATTTACTTTTCTATAAAGACCTTAGGTACTAAGCCATTTAGTATCATTATTTAAATGATGTCTAAAGACATTTCTTATGTGGAAAACATCCCCTCATATGTATTTTAGATCCTTACATTGTGCTTGTTGTAGGCACTTGAGAGCTCAACCAGCTGCTTAGACATTAAACTATAAACATTGGGGTACAACAGCCAAGGCGCTTGTCTTGTAAAGCCAATCCTGGTCCCATCCCTGATGCTTTGTAAGTCCCCTAGAGCCCTGCTAGGAGTGACTCCTGAGTAAAGGGCCAGGAATAAGCCCTCAGTACTCTAGCGTAGGGCCCAAGAAACAAAAAATCAAAATATAAAACATAAAGCAAGATGTAAGTTTGGTGATTTATATGAGAAAAGCATATTGAGATGGCCATGTTTATGTTTGTAAAATTAATAATATGTTTAATTTTTAAGTGGACAATACATGAATTAAAATATGTGAGAATATTGTGCAATATCTTTTATTTTCATATTTTGAAACATTCTTTATATCTATTTTTCTCATATCTTCCTCAAATGTCAGTTTGTTCAACATAGAGCCTAAATTCTGGGTTAGTTATTTTGTAGGGATGATAAGATCTTGGCTATTTCTTGAGCATTACTTGAGCAGTCAGGTATTCTTTAGAAGCTGGGTTCACATTTTCTTACCTTCAGCCACCATTGAAGTTAAAGCATATCACAAGTCACTTCACTGTCTAGTATTCTATCCATGGTCTGGCTTATTGTGGCCTGAGTAATTGTTGGACTGGGGTGTGCCAAAGAAGATAGCCTGGGTGGGAGAAACAATAGCCCTCAGGGATTTGTGTATACTTCAATAAAAAAAATCTGTAAAGAATTTTGCTAATTTTTCTATTGTTTTTCCTCAAGTACAATTGGGAGGCCTGTATAATTTTATAATATGTGATACCTTAAAGTTCAGACTATCAGTTTTGTTTTATTTATTACTGACCACTTAACAGTTTTTTTTTTATTTTTGACAATTACAAAAATGTTCCTGTTTGGGTTTAAAGCCATATAGTGTTCCAGCACCCATTCCTCCACCAGTGCCCACCTCCCACCACCAATGTCCCCGACACCCTCTCCCCTCCCCTAGCCTGTCTCCATGGCAGGTTCTCCATCTCTTTTCTCTCTTTCTCTCTCTCTCTCTTTCTCTCTCTTCCCTCTTTTTACATGTTGTGAATTGTAATAGACTTCCAAAAATCATTGGTCCACTGTTCCTTTCTCTGTCTTACCTAACCTCTGCTCCCACACATTTGTGGTAGTTTCGACCTTTGGCAAGACCTCCTGATCCACATTTTGCCTGACCTTGGATATTGGTATAATATGTATATATATATATATATATATATATATGTAAATATATATATATAAAGCAAATAAATGCATAAATGCAGTCATTCTATATCTGTCTCTCTCCCCTTCTGGCTAATTTCACTCACCATGATCCTCTCCATGTCCATCCACTTATAGGCGAATTTCAGAACTTCATTTTTCCTAGCAGCTGCATAGTGTTCCATTGTGTAGATGTACCAAAGTTTCTTTATCCAGTCATCAATTTTCGGGCACTCTGGTTGTTTCCAGATTCTGGCTATTGTGAATAATGCTGCTATGAATATAAAAGTAGGGATGGTGTTTGTGCTGTGTGTTTTTGGCTTCCCAGAGTATATTCCCAGAAGTGGTATGGCTGGGTCAAATGGGAGTTCAATTTCTAGTCTTTGGAGGAATGTCCATATTGTTTTCCAAAAAGGCTGTACCAGTCGACATTCCCACCAACAGTGAATGAGTGTCCCCCTTTTCTCCGCATCCACACCAGCACTTGTTGTTCTTGCTCTTTTGGATATGTGCCAGTCTCTGTGGTGTGAAATGATATCTCATTGTTGTTTTGATTTGCGTCTCTCTGATCATTAATGATGATGAGCATTTTTTCATGTCTTTTGGCCATTCAAACTTCTTCCTTGCTGAAGTTTCTGTTCATTTCTTCTCCCCATTTTTTGATGGGGTTGGTTGTTTTCTTCTTGTAAAGTTCTACCAGTGCCTGATATATCCTGGATATTAACCCCTTATCAGATAGGTATTGGGTGAGTATTCTTTCCCATTCTGTAGACTCTCTTTGTATCTTGGTCACTGTTTCTTTTGAGGTACAGAAGCTTTTTAGCTTCATATAGTCCCATATGTTTATCTTTTCTTCTAACTGTTTTGTTAGTGGTGTTTCTTCTTTGAAGATGTCTTAAACTTCAATTTCGTGAAGGGTTTTTCCTATATTTTCTTTGATGTATATCCCATACCCAAAACAGTTTTTAAATGGGACTAAATTAGCATCACTGTATCACTGTCTTCCCACATATCATTGATTTGCTCAAGCGGGCACCAGTAACATCTCAATACGTCCTGTCACATGCAAGATAGCCCAAGGGCATCAGCCCGCTCTAGGAAAATAAAGAGCCTCAAACCATTCCATAAGGTCATGGGAATGAGGTCTATAATTATTATTGGCATTTGGCATGTCAAATACGACATGGGTAGCTTGCCAGGCTCTGCCGTGCGGGTGGAAAACTCTAGTAGTTAGCTCAAAATTCGAGCAATTATTGATGAACTGCACGGCCACGATCAGCTCTTGGTGACATATTGGTGATACACTCAAGCCTAGAATTGTGTCATGTTAGTATGGAATGTGAACATCAAAGTGCACTATTCTGGGACTTTGATGGCATACCAGATGTCAGACAGTTGTTGTGGGGTGATTCGTAGTCAACTCTTTCTTGCCTTCATGTAGCTCAGAAGTCCAGGACTCAGACATATGTGGTCAGAGGTAACGTGGATAGAGCTGACTATCTCAGGAGTTGACAGTTCAGAAGTTTCTGGATAACTATATATTACACTGTGGATCACTGCATTTCACAAGCAGAAAAGGATAAAGCTGATTGAATCCGTTTCTCAGGTATCCATTAGACACTAGATAAGAATGTGTCGTGGAAGATGGCTTTGGGAACATGGGAAGATGTGTATGAAGATTTAAAAAAATTTTTAATTCAAAAAGATGAAGATTTCCCTGAGGTCGCTGCTGCCACTGGAAACAGACCCTTCTCTGTCAGAGCCAATGAACTTCCATTGGCAACAAAACAGTAATGAGGCCATTACTTCTCACTTCAGTGGAGACGGTGCTCCTCCCCTCCAGCTCCAGATCTTCGTCTCTCTGCCTATGGAGTTTCAGAGGTCTCTTTCTCAAGGCTCCCTTCCAGAGCTGCCCAGTGCCAGTTTTCAGTTGTTTCCCTTCCAAGTCCCTGACCATATGCACACTGTGAGTCCATACTGACTACCTACTGGAAGGGCTTCTCTGCAGTGTTGTTCTACAAACCATGAGTGGAGTTGTCCTATTACCACAGTTGTTTGCACCCATGCCAGCATGTAAGTCAGAGCCCTTTCTCTGTCCATCTGCCTCTTTTTCTCTCCCTCATGCAGCAAGCACCTCAGGTCTAGGTGAGGCCAGTTTCAAGGGGAAGAAGCCACATGAACTGGAGTCACTCAAACAGATCAGGCTTATTTTGGGGGCCTGTTTCATCCAGCTTTCACTCTCCTTCCCACTAGAAGAGAGTGTTTTTCTGTACCTCTGACTCATATGCCTGACAAAATATCCAGGGTCTAATAAATAATAGCTCAGACCGAAGCAGTTTTTGGGACGACTCCATGACTAAGTATTCAGTGCTGTGGTGAGCCCAAGAGCAAGTCCAAAGGTGTTTTTATAAATGATTAGTTTTTTGCCCAAGACAGAATCACTTTGCTTCCAAGTCCCAAAGATCTGCACCTTCTACCATCACTTGATCACTTGATCACTTGAATCCCGTTATTCATCGATTTGCTCGAGCGGGCGCCAGTAACATTTCCATTGGACCCTATCACGTGCCAATGTAGCCCAATGGCATCTGGTTGATTCAGGAATATGAAGAGCCTCAAACCGTTCCTTCAGGGTCTTAACAAGGAAGTCTGACCATCTTGTAGGTGGGCGGCCACGTGATCTTTTGACATCCCGTGGGATCCAGTCGGTAACGGCTCTAGTCCAGCAGTTGTCTCCAAATTGCATTACATGTCCAGCCCATCTGATTTTCGATGCCTTGGCAATCGTGCGGCCGCTATGATTTACCTCCAAATTACCACAAATATTCTACCCACCCCTCTGAGAGAGCCCCACAAAGTAATGAGAATATAGTGCCCGCATGGCAGAGCCTGGCAAGCTGTCCGATGCATGTTCGGTATGCCAAATCCAGTAACAAAAATGTTTATTTTCCTGACCTTCTACCATTTGCCAGCAAAAGCCTGCATCACTCCATGTCAATTATTGCATGGTTCTCTTCCATGGAAATGCATTCTTTTCTATGACATTAACCAAGGTGAAAAGAATTTGACCACAACATGATGTTCCGGGATGATTATTCTTAAAATTGAGGGGGAAATGGGCTGATACTCCATAAAGGAGGGAAAGTCTGTGTCCAGAGCTCAAGAGATCCTTTTGGAAATCCTTGTAGTGCTTTCATGTCTTGTGAGGAAGCTAAAGAGATCACAACACAGGCAACATCAAAAATGTTCCCAGAACATCATTAAGGGAGGTGAGAATGGGTTAGTCAGGGTACTCTAGAGAAATACAGTCAACCAAATATAGATCATTACACCGGCAAGTAGCTCTCTATAACATATTTATTTATGATAACCATATTTATATAAAATGAGTAGGTGGATTTAACTCATGCTGTTATAAACTTGAAAATCTCACTATCAGTGGCCTGCAGGTAATAGTCGCACCTGTTGAGGTGAGAGTATGTATTTATGGATCTCACAATTCCAATGGCCCCATGGGTGTGGATTCCTCTACACCCACAACTCACTATAAAAGTGCAGTGTGCGGCATGCTATAGCTACCTCAATAAATGAGCTTAAAAGCCTAAGCTGTTCCCTCCTAAAGACCCCACACTCCTTACAAGCTTCCTCTTCCCCCACAGCTCAGATCTGTCCTGTGAGAAACAGCATGGGGGTAGAGGGAGAACAGATGCTTCAAGAAGGCCCCAGGGCTTCCAGATTGCACAGGCCTCTGTCCCTTGCACACTTCTCAGAGTTTCCCTCCTTCTCACAGACACTCTGCATATGGGATTTTACTGAAGGTCATTCTCCCTTTCTCTGAGGCCTCCATTTCCCATCCATCCCTTCTGTTCCAGAGAATTCTTATTCAAATTCCTTTTCTTCCTTCTTTTCTCCTCCTCCTCCTCCCTCCTCTTCCACTTCCTCTTCTTTCTCTTCTCCTTCTTCTTCTTCCTCTGCCACCTCCTCAAATCCAACCATGACTGATACAAAGGGTCACACTCAAATATTTCAGAGTATTTCAGTGATCTCTCTCACTAGGAGAGAAGCAGCAGAATTTCAAATTAGTTCATGGCAGGGGCTAGTAGAGTGTTTTACTGTGATGAGTTTCCATTTTAAAATGTATCCCCTGCTCCTCAAATCATAGTACCCCAACTCATTGTTCTGCTCCTGTAGGCTTCCCTGGTGTCTGTGGCCAGTTAAAAGAATCACAGAACAACCAGGTTAGCTGGCCATGAGACATGTCCAACAGGAGATAGTATCTAAGGGAAGAAAAACAGGGATGAGGCCACAGCCCAGAGCAAGAGAAAGTAGGAAAAAGCATCGTGAGCTGCCACTCCCTGGCACAGGGCAGCTGTGAGGGCTCGTGAAAGAGACTGAGTGCGGAGGTTACATTCCAAGTCTCCGCCACCTAAGTAGCAGCCTTCCTAGGTCTCCAGGAAGTGTCACAAGTATCATTCTGTGGAAAGCTGGCCTGTACACCCTGATTCCCTCTGAAACTCCATAACCGGAGTTTATGGCCTGTCTGCCCATAGAGCTTGTCATGTGGCATGTTCTAGGAGGTCTCCTCACTGTCCCATGGACTACTAGAACCATCAGTCCATAGAATTTTTTATATGTCAGTTTATATCTTCTAACGTGATCTTGAATTCTGTCTGACATAAACAGTGTGACTCAGAAGCAGGCATTATCAATGATACATCCTAAAGTGCAAAATGGAGAGAAAGCATTTGGGTTGGCAGATCTGTAGCTGTTTTAAATGTGACCGATGATATCAGAATCGCAATTGGACAGCCACACTCCACTGGTGTAGATGGCTTGTGGAAATGCCATTTCAGACTTGTGGCTCCTTCTCTCCATCCTCAATCAGAGGCTTCAGAGACATTGCTACTTCCTTTGGACAGTGCATCCTGGAGCAAATTGGCCTTCATTAATCTTGGTCCTTAAATCCCACCTCCTCCCAGCCTCCATAATGGGATATTTTAGGATGTAGCCAATAAAACTCTGATGTAGCTCCCTGAGGAGAAACCTACATCTCCGCTTATTGTGGGGATGTACTTGAAACATCACATAAAAGACAGAGCTTCATTGGTCCATGTAATAGGAAGATATCATTTTTCTAATAGAAAATCTAATAGGAAAATATTCTATGTTCTTTTGTTTCCAATTTATTTCAACCATTAGTTCTTTTCATTTATGTTTATTTAATTTTTTCTTTCTCATTAAAATGGAATTAACTATTTGTGTATTAAAATGTTTTCCTAAAATTTAAGAAATTTAGTAGGACCTTATTAAGAAATACTTCTTGAATCTGGTCTACAGAAGCAGAATTAAATGCTTTCTATTGCTTCCTTTCCCTGGAGCATGCTCTCCTAAGCATATTAGCTATAGATCATAATTAACTTACTCATTTCATCAGTAGCTTGCAAAATACTTAAGAGGCGTGTTAGAGGTGTATCATGAATTCAACTTGTTATCACTTATTAGCACCTTGGGATGAGGTGTCTGGAAATAATGTGATTGTGCGTTGGTGAAGACAAACTCTTTATCCAGTCCACATGCTTGTATTGGGCTAAGGGTGTCTATGCAAGCCACAAACAGTAAAATATGTAACAATATGTACTTGTATCTCTGACTGTAATATCTGTTTTCTAGTCTTGTTGTGAGATTACACTTGAGAACAGGTCAGAGTTAACCACGCTGAGCAGATATGTGGGCTGGTTACTAGCCAGCTCCTACTCACAGCACTATCTAAAGGCCAGTCCTTTCTTGGAAAACTTTGATAGCTAAGCCAGTGCATTTTACTTGTTAAAAGTCTATCTCTCATCTTATGATTAATTGCACTGTTGCATGGATAAATTGTAGAAACCCTTAATGGAATAGCACAGCTGTGGGTAGCAGCAGACATGGGTGCTGGGAGGAGGACTCCACTGAGAACGCTTTGTGATGCCGCAGCTGTCTGTGACCTTCACTGCTCTACTTTGGGGATCAGACCAGGCTCTTTTTCTGCTCCTGACTAATAAGAAGCA
>JAJIBD010009104.1:0-55005 GCA_021461705.1 Cryptotis parvus | reverse complement strand
TTTTGGCCAATTGTACACAGGTCATTAGGCTGTCAGAGTTTGGGACTTTAGGTGATCAGTCAGAAATTGGAAGAAAATAAATTTGAATTTCCCTTTGGCCACTATAGCTAAGCATTTCCTGATGCTCAACAGATATTTTCCATGTGAATGAATGAGAACAATAGCAGATCAGACTTCTTAAATCTGATCTGGCCATTAGATGGGAATAGCAACAAGTTAAAATCACTTAATGACTCACTGTAATTTTATCAAATTAATGTCTGTGTTTTTATTCCTATCTCTCCCCTCCTAAATCTAGGTCCTTATCATTTTATAATTGATTTTCTGCAATGGTTTAATAGCTGGGCTTCAGTTTTCTTTCCTTCCCCCCCAAATAGTCAATAGTTCATGTCTAGATGTATTAAACTCCTGAAAATAATTTTCATCATGTTCATCTGTTCATTAGTTTATATGGACATTTATTTGTTTACTCTAAAATTATTTTGGCATGCCTCTCCCTCTCTAAGGTAATTACCCAGGAGGTAATGGGGAACGTGTACACAATAAGGAAGGACTCTTCAGTATTGTAGAATTCTGTTCTTGCCTGGACTGTCTAGTAACATATTAAATAACCAAGATTTTATTTCTCTTAAAATTTTATTTTAGGCACCGTGATTTACAATACTGTTAGTGTTACAGTGTTTCATGCTTACATTTCTGACTGACACTTAGTAGGATGCAAATAGCCTATTCACCCCTGATAAAACTTCTCTTAGTCTTAGATGCTCTCCAGAGAACCTCTCTTTATTCATGCCAGTCTTGTTTTCCTGTGCTTCCCCTTATGATGTAACATTTGTCTGTTTAACACAAGAATTCATGAACTCTATGAAGCAAGTTAGGTTTGCTTACTGTTTCCTATACTTGCTACTCTCTACTTTTCTGCCCTCATTGAAACTGCCTCATTGGAAAGCATTTCTCTCTTCTTTCTGCCAACTCCTTCTTGAACATCGACTTAATTCCTATTTTCTCTACTAAACTGTTTAATCCTCCAGACTATATTTACTCTCTCTTTCATAAATCCAGGACTTTGCCTCTCACAACTATTTTCTGTCGTGTATTTATTACCCATTAAGTCTCTTTATTTCTTATGGATGATAAGCTCTTGGTTGACACCCTCCCCACCCCTCTTTGGAGTATTATAGCTCTCCTGAGCCTGGCTTCTATTTCAGTTTATAATCCCTGGGAAATATGAGAGTGGTTTTAGGGCATTTACTTCTTCCTTAAGTGAAGGCACATGGGTAAAGGTCATGAATATGAGACAACTATTATTAATTCAGTTAAAATAATTAATAGGAGAATACAGAGAATGAGAAGTCAGCTATAAAATTTTAGATTATAAAGGAATTAAAATAAAGATTTATCTTAGACAATCACTTTTGTTACAGCAAAGACTCCTTTGGCTTGTGAGGCACACATTATTTTATTCTTGTTACTATTAATTTGATTAATTTAAAAGAAGTGAATTTTGCCTTTCACAGACTTGTCATGTATGACACTTTGAGAAAAGTGTTTGCTGCAAAACTTAAAGTGAGTTAAAGAAGTATTATGAAATAGAGAATCAGAATTTAATACAGGGGGCCGGAGCGATAGCCCAGCAGGTAGGGCATTTGCCCTTGCACGTGGCGGCCTATGCCGGCCCGGGTTCGATCCCCGGCATCCCATATGGTCCCCTGAGCACCGCCAGGAGTAATTCCTGAGTGCAGAGCCAGGAGAAACCCCTGAGCATTGCCGGGTTTGACCCAAAAAAGAATTTAATACATGTTTCTAAAAAATTGTTTCTACTTTTCTGACCAGGGATCTAGATTAACAAAGGAAAACTGTAGGACCCAAACCATCACCTCACAGGGCAGGTCCTCGTCAATAAAATAATGATCATATGGAAGACAACCTAAGGCAATGGATGATATTATTGTCACTCTATCCTTTATAAGCTTTGACATGTCTATGTTTTCCTTTGGAAAGGAACAAAAAATATTTTCTAGACTTTGACAGTGAAAATGAATTGTTTTTAGTTGTTTTATCCCATGTGTGGTCATTATTGAAATATTTCCAGCCAAGCTCTGGCTGGATCTCTCCTCACAGTTTGAAGCCGTGATAGTTACATTCATATTCTGCGACATCTTGGAAAATCATTTTGTGACTTAATTAGAGTTTTCTATAGGGATTATATTGCTTCACATAATAAATATGAAGTACACAAAGTTTCACCTGCTAATTGCACAGACAGGATTTGGAATATTGATTTTTTTTCATTCAAAAATTGATAAAAATGTTAACTTTAGTCATCATTAAGTTTTCCCCAGTTGTAATAACTGTGGTGGTGTATTAAATAGTCTAAAGTAAAATATATTTTCAAAAGTTCTAATTTAATTTCCAGGTGACATTTTATTGTTGGAAAAATGCACAATCCATTTAATATCATATAAAGTAAGTAAAAATACTAAAATTGTAAGTCATCAATGACAAAAACGTAAAGGAAAAGACTGATAATTTGATTTTAGTTAAAACAAAACAATAATACAATAAAATATAAACAAAAACAAAGTTAAAATATAAAGACAAACTGGAAAAGGTTTTTAAAATATATTATCAGGTGAGTGAATTCTTAATAAATAGTTCCTTTAAATTAACAAGACTGAGAATATTATGATAGAAAAAATGTAAATGACAAAATGTAAATCTATGAAAAATTTCATGCTACAAACAAAAGAGCATAGTTATTTTCTTCTATTAAATAAATGAATAGGGGCCGGAGCGATAGTCAAGCGGGTAGGGCGTTTGTCTTGCACGCGAACGGTCCATGCCGCCTGGGTTCCATCTCCGGTGTCCCATATGGTCCTCTGAGCACCACCAGGAGTAATTCCTGAGAGCAGAGCCAGGAGAAACCCCTGAGCATTGCCGGGAGTGACCCAAAAAAGCATAAACAAACAAACAAATAAATAAATAAATAAAATAAATGAATAATTGGAATATTCAGTGCTGATAAGAAAAGACAAAACCAGGAGCCAGAGAGATAGTATGGTGGGTAGGGTAACTTGCACATGACCAGGTTCAGCCCCCAGCATCCCATATGCTCTCAGGGAACCACCAGGAGTGATTCCTGAGTAAAACCAGGAGCAGGTATCTCCCGTGAGGCCCCAAACAGAACAAAGCAAAACAACATGAAAGGACAGAAACAGGCATTATTATAGACCTTTGACGGCAGTATACTTGGTTAATGGGCTCTGTTGTCAATTTAGAAAAACATCAGACTTAAAGCTACATTTGCCTCTTGGTTTAGGAATTCTACTCTTGGAAATGCATTTGAAAGAAATGCTTAAATAAACATAATGTATGCATGAAGATATTCATCCAGTATTGCTTGTAACAGAAACAGATTAATTTAAATGAATACCATTGATTGTTGGTTCAAGAGCTAATGGTATATCACATGTTACATATGGACATTAACATGATTTTATTAAAAGATTAATGGGAAAAATATATACTATGTAGTGTTAAAGTTTTAGAAAAGGAGGCTAGAAAACTAATTATGCCACTACACTTTGAAAAGATTTTGTATGTGTATATAAAAAAGGTACAAAGAAAGATTTTTTAAGGACAGATAACACTGACAAATCAACAACAAACAATAAGTTCATTATCTTTGATTACAAGTGAGTTACTTTTTAAAGGCAATAAATCACTTTTTGGGGGTTGCTCCTGACTCTGTACTCAGGAATCACTCCTAATAGTGCTCAGGGGATCATATAGGATGCTGGGAATTGAACCTGGGTTGGTCACAGGTAAGGCAAATATCCTACTCACTGTACTATCACTCAGGTCCCATAATCATCTTATTTTGGGGGAAATATAGAGATGTGCTTCTGCCCATAATTATAGATATTAATATAAAATTATTTCTTTTAAATATAACAGTCCTGTTTCTCCCTTAAATTTCCCTTTGTGGACATCATCTCACCAAGGCATTTAAGGATGCAGATACCTTTGTACTGAGTAAGGAAAATATGGCATCATTCTATGACTTCTTGATAGATCTTGCTTTGAATCTGACAACACCAGTAGCTGAGAATGAGAATATAAACCAGTCACCAAAATGAAGCAAGGTATAAAGGTATATATGACTTAGGCAGAAGAGCTCTTCCTAGGAAATAAACTATTTCCTGAATTTCTGGAGGCATTTATTATCTCTAGCTGTGTTTTTAGGCAGTACCTGTAAACTAGTAAATTCCTCCAGACTGGTTAGTTGCTCATTCATTGCTCATTTTGGAACATTAGTGCATCTATTATGTGCCAAGCATGGAGCTATACAAATGGAATATAGAGTTCAATGCAAACAAATCCTACTCTACAGAACCTCCAAGGAAGGTGGCAAGCAGATTAAACTAAATTTCAGTGCAGTTTAATCACTTGTGAGTCAATGATAGTATGGCCAAAGATGGGTAGGTTCAAAGGGTTATACCAAATAGACTAGACATTGTGGACCTCAAACAAAAGCTATCAGTTATTCTAATAACAAGCAGGTTTATTTGGAAACAAAACACTGCGGAGGCAGCAAAGTGGAGAACATGTTCATACTAAGATCCTTGTGCATTTCCTGAATCTAATGCCAACGACCTTGCCTGCAACTTTTGGAAGCCCCTACCTGCTTAGATCTGGGGGAGAGAGGAACAGTGAGAGGTGCTATCATTTGCTGATTTGTACATGTGACTATGCTCTAGCTTCTCCATCCGGTTTAGCAGGAGTCTGAATAGTAATGTTCATGGTGTATGGTAAGGTTTGTGTATGCATAAAAACTCTATGCCTTTGATGCAATAACAAAATCACCTCAGGATACATTTCAGGACTCTTTCTGAGGTAAGAGATACATGACTGTAACTTCTTTGGGAGGGGTGAGTTCAAGGTACTTTCAAGATGTCCTAAGGCATTTAATATGGTTAAAGAAATTTTTCTGGCCACATATAGAATGACTGCATTCATTTGTGGGTTTTAAAGAAAAAAACAGTATAAGACTAATATCCAAGGTGAGGGAACACAGCTGCCAGGAGGAAGTGTCAATGGTTGGATTCTACCACTTGTGTATTGGGGTGAGGGTAGGAAAGGTAGAGAAGGGGCCATTTTGACAAAAAATAGTTGGAAATAATAACTGAGACTGGAACTGAGTATTGAAAGTAGGTCAAGGGATATACATGTTAACCCGTCAGTGTCTATATTGTAAACCACAATGCATAAAAAGGAGAGAGACAGAGAGAGAGAGTGAGAGAGAGAGAAGTGCCTGCTATCTAGAAGCAGGTTGAAGGTGGAGGAGGGAACTTGGGGACACTGGTGTTGGGAAATGTGCACTGGTGGAGGGATGGGTGTTGGAACAGTATATGACTGAAACCCAATCATGAAGAGCTTTGTAATGATCTATCTCATGGTGTTTCAATTAAAAAGAAAGAAAGAAAGAAAGAAAGAAAGAAAGAAAGAAAGAAAGAAAGAAAGAAAGAAAGAAAAGAAAGAAAGAAAGAAAGAAAGAAAGAAAGAAAGAAAGAAAGAAAGAAAGAAAGAAAGAAAGAAAGAAAGAAAGAAAGAAAGAAAGAAAGAAAGAAAGAAAAACTTTCCCAGAGAATATTCAAAGAGAGAATTCTGAGAGACTAGTAACAACTGAGGACAGAGGAAGAATCCAGAAGAAAGTGTTTTAGGTAGAGTAACCACCTCATGCAGAGGTCTGAAGGTGAGAGCAGTAGGTGGGCTGCAGAATCCAGTCTGAAAAAAACTGCTGGGTGGGTGGTGAGCAGGGACCAGAGATTTTCAGCCTTGCTGTCTATTTTCATAACTAAGGAAGCAAATATACAGCAATCAAATTCAAACCAAAGCTATGCTAGACATACCCTCCCCCATCACTTGCAGCATGATTTAATTGTTCTCTGTGAACTGGTGAGCTGCCCTTCAGGTACCCTCTCAGACATCTGCTTGGTAGATGCCCACAACACAACTCCCTTTATCTAATAGCCCCTTAGCTTATTGTAGCACTCAGGCAGGACAAGTCAGAGACTAAGAGGGAGATGTGAAGGGCCTGGTACACTAGACTGAGAAGTTTGGACTTGCCTCCAGGGCAAGGGAGCGCCTTGTTGAATAAACACATATGCCACAGTCGCCATTAATAACATTTAAAGAGGCTTTGGTGAGTTTGCCAGAGCTCTGGGATTTTTATGGTAACCACCTGGGTATATAAATGTTTTGTGAGAAGGGAGTGGGTATAAAGAAACACAAAAATAGATATGTTGTAGCATGGGTTATAAATCTATACTTGAGCACACGCTGAAGATGCCTTTCTGAATAGGTGCATGTAAATTGAAAACTTGTAAAGCAAGTTATAAAGCCACCTGGAGAGATGCTATTAAAAGAATGGGTAAAATAAAACCTGCTGAAATGTTAACAATAGCTCCTAATTTATTTGTTACGCTTTATTCGGTTTCTCATATACAATATTGTGTTTTTAAAAGATGGTTTACACATGGAACATTTGCATATTTATGTCAGCAACAACATATGCTTTCCTTCACTGAAGGAGAACAGATCAGTGTGCTTGGGTATAAGCATGGACTCTGTTTCAGATTGAAGACTGAGACTTTGTAACATGAGTATGAGACAGTGATTTTACCTGTCAGAGACTTACTTTTTCTCAGTGATAAAATAGGACTATCTTCACCTTAAAGGACTATAATACCCACCTTATAAGTTTGCAGCCAAGGATTATAGAGAGGTGATGCAAGTCAGGCATCTAGCACAATGTGGTTTCTACGGCATGCTTCCACTTAGGGAGCTATCACCCACCTGCCTGCAAAGAATTTTAGGGACCTTAAAAATGCTTTTTGGAAATGGGATTCCTGCAACCTTTCCTAAAGTCTGTTTCAAAGGAGATTTTATGGGTAACAAGGGTTGGTTATTACTACATGTTTCTCATCTACTTAATTATATCCTGGTAGAATACAGCCTTACCCATGTGAGGGGGAAATTGTTTTGGAAGGCCAGCTCCAAATCTCAGTAACCTGTTCCATAATTAGAGATATGTCCTCTCTTACGCCTGCTTAAGCCCATGAGTCTAGTGGGATATAATGAATACTCTCTCTCTCTCTCACAAGCACACATATGCAACACACACCCTGGTTCTACTTGGGAGCATTTTTGAACTGTTCTATGATTCTAGTAGGTGACCTGCAACTCCTGTTTTGACATTCTTCCCTGCCTAGATGATTTCTGCTGTGCTGGATGTTATGCGTTCCTGGGCCCTGTACAATTTTTCCATATTCAAACCCACCTCAGTCTGGCTGAGGACAGCTCTGACTGGTCTCCTGCAAGAATTCCACTACCATATCCCTTATGGTGACCAGTCTAGCTGCTTCTTGTTTCTATAGTAGGGCCCAAACCTGCCACTGTGGGGGGCATCTTTTTTTTTTTTACAGTTGAGGCTCTTTATGTTCCTGGAGCAAGCAGATGCCCTTGGGCTCTACTAGCCTGAATCAGGACATATGGAGATGTTACTGGTGCCTGTTCGAGCAAATCGATGATGAACGGGAAGACAGTGATACAGTGATACAGTGATACAAGATGTTCATGTTTGAGTTTTGGTTCTACAGTGTTCCAGCACCCATTTCTCCACCCGTGCCCATTTCCCACCACCAATGTCCCCACATCCCTCCCCCCTTCCCCAGCCTGCCTCCATGGCAGGTTCTTTGTCTTCTTTCTCTCTCTCTCTCTCTCTCTCTCTCTCTCTCCTCTCTCTCTCTATCTCTCCTTCTTGCTTCTCTTTCTTACACATTGTGGATTGTAATACAAACATTTAGAGATTATCATGCGTATCTTTTGCCTATATTCAATGCTCACTTCTCGGATAGTATCATCATTTTAATTGATTATCAGCACACTGTTCCCTTCTCTGTCTTACCTAGCCTCTGTCTCCCACACATTAGTAGTATACCAGGTTTTGAGATATCATGCAGGCGCCCGCGTACCATGGGGATCGGGCTGTGTCCAGCTGTGGAATCTGGACCAGTGGATAACTGTGGTTGTGTTGCACGAGGTTTTCTGACCTCTGGGAACCTGGAGAAAGAGGGGGCCAAGGAGCAAAAACCTGCCCCCACCCCAAGATACCCCATCAGTCTAGCACAGGGCAGACAGGCAGAGACTACGCCCTGCACCTGAATACCTGGTGTCCAGCCAAGAGCCCCAGCAGCAGGTGGCCCCAGTCCAAGCTCCCTAAAAACCTGGTTGGTGTAGTTGCCGAGTCCCGCATGCCTGGGCTTGAATTCAGCTTTTTCTCTTGTGTAAGGCTGTGTCCATCTATGGATTCTGGACCAGAGGGTTACTGTGGTTGTGTTGTGCAAGGTTTTCTGACTTCTGTTCTTGAATTTACTTTCTGAGTTTCTAGAATATGACTGATTCCACTAGTTTGATGTATTGTGTGGCCACTTGTGGCTGTGCAACTTGGCAAGAGCTGGAGAACAGCCTACCTAGGCTTGAACTTGGCTGTTCTGCTGAGCCAGGCTTGAGATCAGTGTCTCTCTTGGGTGGGGCTCTGATGAGCTGTGGAGTCGTAAAAAGCGCCATCTTAATTTTTAATCTCTCTAATAAAGATTCTTCCCTAGTAGCCCCTGAGAAGGTAATTTCAAAGATTCAGGTGATGTTAACTCACCAGAGTTTTCCATGTAAGATCTTGGTCTGTAGGTAAGGGGAATAGACATCTTGGTTTGCTGGAGTTGTTCCAGTTTGTACCAATTGTTCCCATGTCTTCTATCATTTATAAAGCACCTTTTTCACTGTCAAGGGCCTTGATTTACATACCCACACTGAAAATGCCTCAGCTCTCAGGTCTTATGTGACCAGATCCTGCCAACTTCTCCTCTTCACAGTCTTCTTCCCTGTTGCTTATTCCACACCAGCTTTCCTCGTCTTTCTGATCGTGCAGACATCATAGTTGTTTATGTGTTAAGGCATTAATTCTTATGGGATGGTCCAGTCACTAGAGCCTGCATGCTTTTCTACCTTTCTGGGATTTAGGGAAGGCTTGGCACTGCACACACAGCAATGCTCAGGGGCTATCCACTCTGTTTCGTGCTCAAGAGTGACCTGTGGTGGTGCTCAGCAGACCATCTGTGATATATGGATCCCAACCGGGTTAAATTGCATGCAAAGTGACTTGCCTTATCTCCTACTCTATCTCTCCAGCCCTCCTGTTTGTTATTTCTTACCATGTAGACCTCCACTGCACTGTCACCTTCTCAAAGATGTCTTTGGCTACCACCCTTGTCTATAATGGTTTGAGTTCCACAAAATTGCTCGGGTAGCTCATTACTTCCAGTGGGTTGTTTCTTAAGGTTATTCCGTTGAATTTTTACTTAATACTTTGAATAAAGTTTCTGTAAACTTGCTTCTACAAGATCTCTGAGCAAGGGAGTTGGGGAACCAGATTTTGGTCAACTGTCATTTTGCAAGTCTAGGTGTTCCCTATAGAATGCTGAATAAGCACAGACATGCTTCTGTTCCATGTCAGGCTTTTGCATTAGAGATGCTAGGCACGTTTGTATAACTCTGAACACTTCAGTTTCCTTACCTATACAATGATCATTTTGTACTGGGAGGTTGAAAGCATTTAAAAATATGTAAAAAATACATGAACATCTATAAAATGTATAAAATATCAACTTCCCTTATTATTGCTAAAAGGTAGACCATGGGGGTTTAGGTTTAGGATGAAGAGGAAGAAAGGGTAGGCTGAAAACTGAGAGTGTTGGTTTTATTCTGGTCAGCCACACATGGAGTTACATGTTCTCCACCTAATCCCCACTTTTGGGGATAGTTTTAGACATTGAACCCAATGCCAGGAGTTGAAGAGTGAGGAAGTGCTCTTCTGTTGAACCACAGCTCTGGCCCCACAAGTCTTGTTTAGATGGTGCCTTCCTCTTCTGCAAAATATTGCAATTAGCTCCTCTATTATCTCCCTGGTCCAAATCTTTTTGTGGATTTGTGTTTCTCTGAAGTGTCATATAGCATCTCCTCTCACCCCTGCTGGAGTTCCCTACTTGCTATAGACTGGGAATTGAAGCTAAAGTTTGATTAGACTTAGGTGAAACAATTCTTGCAAGATGCTTTATGACACCATGTGTTTTATTTGGTGACATCAGGAGACTCTGTACTACCGGCCATGCAGAGGATGCTATCTATATGTCTCTCCTTTACACTTTTTGCCACAATAATATAAGCAGCTATTTATTTACAGTTTGCTAAGCAATTAGTCTATCTGAAAGGAAAAGGAATGTAGGTGGGAAATCTTTTGCATATTTTTATCCCATTCTTATTATCCATATAGTTACAGGGATCCTTCATATATTTTCTAATTATTCACTCCACTTGAAATCCTTTTCCGGCTTTCATATCTACTGCTCATAACACAAGAAAAATTCAGATATTTCCTTTGAGTACCATCTTGATTTCCTTTCATAGTGACTGTAACTGCTATTTCATTGCTATTTGCTGCCTATGTTACTTAATTTTTTTTTCTGTCCTTACTTTTCTTGATCATCAGAAAGTTGAAGCCTTGGCTGTTTTTATATAAAGCATTATGGGTAGTGATATGATTTGTAGCTTCATATTCTCTATCAGTTCTTACTTTTGTACCTCTAATTTGCATGTAATTGGGAAGACAGGATAAACTCTATGCTTACTTTGCGTTCAGAATTTTAAATTCTATAACCTGGAATGAATATGGATGTCATGGGGGCAGCTTTTCCTTCTGTCTCTTGACTTCCTGAGTGATTTTGTTATTAGAAAACAGACTAAAAATCAGTTGTGTGTAGGTGAAAAGAGTTTTAGGAATTTAATTGTCTTCTCCTTTTCTCTCTTCTGTCTCTTAGGTATACTAAAGAGATTTTTATGACTTCTCAAATTTTTGCATTTTAGTGGACTTTTCAGCTTTTGTTACATCATCCTTGAAAAATGCTTTATAAGATGAATAAATGCGCTATTAGCTCAGTCTGCATGAAAAACTTGTAATTTGTGAAAATATGTTAATAAGTGATCCTGGGTAATTAGAACAGAAGGCAATCACTTTTAAAATATAGGAAAAACTCAGTTCCAGCTACTATATCATTAAATTTGGGATTCTATCATGTCAATAAGTCCAATACTCCCCATGAAAATGAGCCAAGTTCAAAATATATAGGCTTCTAGAATTTTCTAATGCAGTGCAGAAAGGCAGAATTAATTTTTCACTTTATCTCCCCTCTTCCCACCTCACCTGGGATGGGCAGATGGTTAAACCTGACTCTGTAAATTTACTGCCAATAAAAATTAATAAGAATATCTGCATTAAAATAGTTGTCTTGTGATATCACTTCTTAAATATAATAAATGAAACAGATATATGATGCATGGCTTATGAATACTCTGCATAGAGGTGAACAAGAGATTTACCATTTGATATAAGATATTTACATCCGTTCATCAAAAGATGACTCCCTTTGTAGTCTTCTAAAGTCATGCCTATAATATACATTATTATGGTAATTTAAAAATGGAACATAGAGTAAAAAGAACATGATAAATGCATATCATCTTACCCTTTATAGCTCTAGTAAATTTTGTACCTTAGGCAAGACTGAATACATTTTGTGTTTCTCTTGCAACAATCATTTTGGAAATGCGTCAGTCAACAGGCTTTCTTTACTCATTATTATTTAGCCTAAAGATCTGAGGAATCTGTTTTTATTTCTTTCTCAATTTATTTCCAAGAAATGCCCCTGCCTTTACTTATTTGAATGAGCATTTCTTTCTTCCCATTAATAACGATTGTAATGCTAGTCCCCTTGCCACCCCTCATTTCATCAACTATTTCCATGGGCCGCACATTTCTTTTTTCATAGGATGCATTCATCTATAAATTAGAATAACAGATATTTCCGAAACAGCAGCTGAGGCCCTGAATAAAAGGTTTTTCTCCTCTCACAATGCGAAGGACAGAGAATGTCTTTCAGGTTGCTTTTATTTCCTAAGCATTAAATCCTTTCCTCCAAATCCTGGGGAAGAAAAAAACAAAATGAAGAAGGCATTTGTTGAATTACACAAAGGGCACGTGGCTTCGACCTTAGCAAGAACACAGGCTGCAGCCTAACTGTCCAGGCACCATCCTTCCCTGCAAAGGTGAAATGATTTACAGGCCTAGAGAAACTTAATTTTTTCTTGATCACTATGTGCAACCCGGAATTTTAATGGCAGGCATAATTAATTCTTCTGATGTTAATCATCAGGGCTGGGCTCCACAATTATCAGTCTGGTGCAGCTGGGGCATGGTGCAGACATGAAAAATTAGGAAAATGAATCAGTAATAGGGTGGCAGATTTAATCTGCATCATGAAAACAAAGTTAAAAAGAGGAAGATCGAGAGAATTTCAGCTGAAGCTTTTGTGCCAATGCACAGTGACAGAACTGAAAAATGTTGCCGATGTCCAAAGTGATTGGTAATTACCAGGCCATTGAATTTTTTATTGTCAATTTATCATTGCGCCAGAGGTTAAATTTAACATCTTCTTCTAAAGCCATCACTCTAAGAAGACTCTCTGTGCATCACGTGGCTCTGAGTCAGTGAAAGGTTAATCAGGTATTTGTTTAGTTTGCTTGTGTCTCCAAATTCTCCTTCCTGTGCTGTGTAGAGCTATGGTGAGTGTCTGCTATGGGAGACTCTGCACTATTCCTACCTGTGACTTTCAGATAAATATCAGTTTGTGTTATCCCCACACCTTTTTCTCAATATTGGCATTTACTAAGAACCCTGGTGCAAGAAAAGAATTATTTCTCAAGTAAGAAAAATCCTATCATTTCAAGCCCTGGGGATACTTCATTATGCCGCAGCTCAGACAACAGGCCTCTCTGAAATTCTATTTTGTCAGACACACAGAAGAAATGATATGATTTCTTAAGCCAAAATTATAATTCCTCGATAATTTTTCTCTCATTCAGATGTAACTCTCTTTATGCAAAGGCTGTTCTTTTATTAACAGTTGTTAGGTTAAAAGGGAGGACGGTATTCATGCATGTGAAAATGGAATGCCTCAAACTATGGCTCCTTTAAAGAGCTTTCTGAAATGTAAGAACAGACTTAGAGATGATCCTGAAATTCCAAGGGAAAAAGACATACACTGGTTATTAAAAAGCAACTTTACCTGATTCCGACACTGCCCAATCTTAACATCTCCTGTTCCATCTTTAGATTTCTTGCTGGGCTGCTTTTATTTTGGATGTATTTTGAAATATAGAGTGGCCTCTTATTAAGTGAATGGTATATATTTTCTATAAATTAAAAATGGAAATAGCCTTTAGGGTGACTTGAAAAAAAATCGATGTGTGCATTAATTACTTCCATTCATTACTCAAATAAAGATGGGCTCAACCTCGTATTGGATACAAATTTAAGGACTGAGCATGTTTGCAAAAGACAAAGCCTGTGTTCCTGATCATGTTAATCTGTAGATCAAAAACTGTGAATCCATGTGGTGGTAGGAGCTCCTTGGGGGGATATACGAGCTGGGCTCCATCAGCAGCGGGCAGTGAGTTATTACTGCTGAATACAAAAGCTGGTCACGTGACTGTCACCTACCAGCAGTGGCACGAGTTCTTTTGCCTGGGCTTCCTGAGACCTTGCTTTTCTATAATTAAATCTAAACCATAAAAGCCATACCTGTCAAATGACCTCCAGCTACCCTCATAAACAACACTGGGAATTTTGCCTGTAGCAACTCTTTGTTTTGGGAAAAAACATAGGAAAATATCCTATTTAGTTTCCTAGACACTTCCCTCCTTTCTGTTTCAGCCCCCCACTCCACTCCGATTCTTCACACACTGAGTTCCCTCTTCCTTTTTTGAATTTAAGTAGGGGACTGGAAAATTCACAGCGAATAAAAATATATGGTATAATTTATTGAAAAGATTCCGCTGTCTACTCCTGAATTAGTAACCTGTCCTTTTAGGAAGAGGGAGAGAAAGTGAAATGAAGGAATGTAATTTTTCTAACAGCATTTGGCTGCCTTTCTTTGATCATGTTTTATGGCTGGAGGATAAATTACCATAGGAAGGTTTCTGTTTAAAACCTGAACATGTTTAGAGTGATTTGAATCCTGCCATATTTTGCATAGCTGCCTTTTGCCTGAGCAAGTTTAATGCAAAGATCAGCATCTCGGTATAACACATATTACCCCGTGTTTTCTGCTATTGGAATCTCCCCACTATTTTAATTGGATTCTTTCCAAAACTGCAACTAATTAAGAATCAATTCAGGACCATTAGCAAGTGGGACAAGCTAGCCAGTGTTGCATATTTCAAAAGAGTTAGTTTTAATGAGAGGCATTACTAGATGGAGGGGGTGCAAGAGAGAAACAGATTAAAGATAGTGCAGGGACCTTCTTCAGCTAAACTAAACGACTAATGGTACATAGAAAGATGCTGAACTTGTACTCTTCTGTAATTGATCTACTTACTGTTCTTAAAGAAACTTTAAAAACATGAATGCAGGTATTTAGAGGTACATTAGAGGTTCAACAACGATTTATAAATGTTACAAATTGTTGGCTTCTGTAGCGGAGTGCTCCTTTTATTGGAGAAACATATGCTCTCTGCTTTCAGACCCGGTTAACCTCAGCATTGCCAAGCCATTTTCTCATCCCTGGGCTTTGTACCCAGGAACATCTGCTTATCCAGACTGTGGTGCCTGCAGATGGTGCGTTTTAATTTGTTAAAGGGTTAGAGAAGCCATATTCTTGACAGCTGTTTTTGAGTTCCTTTTCCACAAAGAAAACTTTGCTAGAACCTGGTGTTCAGGGAGAGAAATTTGATGCGCATATCCTCATTAGCTTCTGCTCTTTCCTGCATCTTAGCATACAATTCTTTTTTGTGGAGTGCTGGCTGATGTTTTTCTCCAGAGGATAAATGTGGAAAGTTAGTGTGTAGTTAAACTGCTTTGAACATTACAGTATGAAAATATGTGTGGTTTCAATAGAGTGGTCCAATATTTAATCATTAGAAAGGATAGGCTATAAATCAAATGTCTGAACTTGGATGCATTATCTGATACGCTTGATTTCAGGCTTAACCTTCCTCATGGACTTCTGTCATGAGAAATTACAAAGACCAAGATTCTTCAATTGAAGCAATCATAACCCAAACACAGAGCTTTTATGATTGTAAGAGAATAGCAATAAAAAGAAGTTGTTGACTTCTAAAAGTGGACAAGTACGATACAAATATATTACTCTATAGAAAATAATTTTACCAAGTTTAGGTTTGATTGTATGTTTGACATAGTTTAGAGCAAACATTTAAAATCCAGTTACTAGAATATTGAAGACTTGTGAGCTTAAACTATTCATTAGTGTACGTAGGACTAAGGAAAATCATTCATGTTTACTGGGTAAATTTTTCTCTGGTTTTAATTGTTACTGAAATAATGGAGTTACTACTTTAAATATGTGTACTATTATCTTTGCAATGTTGGGAAACAGTGTCTCTTCTCAAACTACCACCCACCCAGACACCCGGTGGGCTTCCTCTGTCACACTCCATTTCCACATATAATCAATCATAGAGACCTTTAGATTTTCCTCCCTCATTTCTCAATTTTGGCACCTTCATTCCACCTGCCCTGATCTCTATATTCATTTGGACTTCCATCGTTTCTTGACTACATTGAGGACTAGACTTACACTTTTGCTCCGCCAGTCATTGCACAAGGCATATAGCAGAAACTCAAGAAAAAAAAATCACTGAATGAATTGTTACTATATTTATTAGGCCCTGTTTCCAGTTCTGGGGATACAGAGTGGACAAAATTTGCATCTATAGATTTGGGATTATGTGAATGAACTTCACAAAACTAGAGTTGATCTCAAAAGCTCTTTGTCTGGATGCTGTGTAAAATGTTTAGGTTTAGTTCTAGCACACTGTTGACCATTTGAGGCTCATACACAAAACCCAAGGCAGTCATAATAATGGTTCTAATTTGATGATGGTTTTTTTTTTCTGAAGTTGTTCTTTATTTTTTAAATTTTTTTTAAATATTTTATTACACCGCCATGTGATATACAATTACAAAGATGTTCATGTTTGGGTTTCCGTCATACAGTGTTCCAGCACCCATCCCTCCACCAGTGCCCATTTCCCACCACCAATGTCCCCACTTCCCTCCCCCCCCCTAGCCTGCCTCTATGGCAAGTTCTTTATCTCTTCTCTCTCTCTCTTTCTCTCCTCTCTTACACATTGTGGATTGCAATACATACATTTAGAGATCATCATGTATATCTTTTTCCTATATTCAATGCTCAGTTCTAGGCTAGTATTATCACTTTTGACAAATATTAGCACACTGTTCCCTTCTCTGTCTTACCTAACCACTGATTCCCACATGTTTGTGGTAGATTCCACCTTTTTTTTTTAATTGAAAGATGCTCATGTAGAGCTTTGGTTCTACAGTGTTCCAACACGCACCCTCCGCCCAAACCCATCTCCCATCACCAATGTCCCCACCTCCCTCCCCCCTCCCGCACCTCAACCACTTGGCGGGTTCTGTCTATCATTTCTTTCCTCTTTATATCTCCTTCCCAACAAACTTTCCTGCTCTTCGTGGAATGCAGTGCATTAAAAGACATTACTGTTTCACTATTTTAGTGGACCGGCGCAGCCTCTTGCGGCCGCGCGACCTGGGCTCGAACTGGCTTTGCTCTGTTGATCTGGTCGCGAGGCAGTTTCACAGCGTCTGGACAGCAAAAATGGTGGCTAGTGTGATGGGCGAAGTCTCATCCGGCTGCTTCCGGGACCCCCAGAGGCGACGGGCCCACTCCCAAAACCCATCTGCCCTCCTCGGGGTTCCATGGTCAGCTAGGCCCGGCGCGAGCCGAGCGCCAGCCTCCCCAGCCGTCCGTGAGGCCCTGTATGCTGGCCCGTGGGCAGCTCCCTGGCAGGGCCACCAGGCTCGACAAGATGGAGGGGGGAAGGGACGACCACGCCTCCATCTGGCGACTTCCCAGTGATTCCCGCCTCTTTGGAGCCGCCTACCTGGGCTCGAACTGGCTTTGCTCTGTTGATCTGGTCGTGAGGCAGTTTCCCAGCGTCGGACAGCAAAAATGGTGGCTAGTGTGATGGGCGAGTCTCATCCGGCTGCTTCCGGGACCCCCCAGAGGCGACGGGCCACTCCCAAAACCCATCTGCCCTCCTCGGGGTTCCATGGTCAGCTAGGCCCGGCGCGAGCCGAGCGCCAGCCTCCCCAGCCGTCCGTGAGGCCCTGTATGCTGGCCCGTGGGCAGCTCCTGGCAGGGGCCACCAGGCTCGACAAGATGGAGGGGGGAAGGGACGACCCACGCCTCTGATGATGGTTTTCTTGAACCCAATTGCCAGCTCTGAGATTGACCATATGATTTGCTTTTGCCAATGGCACAATAGCAAACGCAAGATGGAATGTGAAAAGGACTTGTACATTAACTGTTTGGGTTGCCGCTACAGCCACAAGTGAAGCAGCTTGACAGGCTGCTGAATATCAAGAGACAAAGGCTCAGGCACCCTGACTGAGACAACAACAAATTCTCTTATGGATGTGAGGGAGGCCATTGTAGGCCTTCTGCCTGCCACTTAGCCAGTTAACTGAGCACATGCCCAGTCAAAAACTAATTCTGCCACACAGAAGCAGCAATACTCAACTAACCAAAGAGTTGAAAGCAATAGTGAAAGGTTGAAGGTGAGTCATAGCAAAAGTTAACTGATGCAAGGTGGCAACTGACAATTTCCTCCACTCCACCTCAGCACAACAGCATTTAGGGGAACAGAAGTTTTATTGGAACTATGAAATCCTTGAAAGATCTCAGAAGTTTTGTTGGAACTATGAAATCCTTGAAAGATCTCAGAAGTTTTGTTGGAACTATGAAATCCTTGAAAGATCTCAGAAGTTTTGTTGGAACTATGAAATCCTTGAAAGATCTCATAACTAGCATCACTTGATCACTTGATCACTTGATATCCCATTATTCATCGACTTGCTCAAGCGAGTGCCAGTAAAATTTCCATTTGACCCTATCACGTGCCAGTGTAGCCCAATGGCATCCGCTTGCTTCAGAAATATGAAGAGCTTCAAATTGTTCATTCAGTGTCTTGACGAATGTCTCTGACCATCTTATAGGTGGGCGGTCATGTGATCTTTTGACATTCTGTGGGATCCAGTCAGTAATGGCTCTAGTCCAGCGGTTGTCTCCAAATCGCATTACATGTACAGTCCATTTGATTTTCGACACCTTGGCAAAGAGACAGTGTCCCTGACTCTCCATCGTCGACGGAGGTCAGAACTCCGGATTCGTTCTCTCACTTGAGTGAGGCATGATATTCCAAGCATAGCTTTTCGATTCCTCTTTGGGAGACCCGAATAGCATTCTCATCCTGCTTTCGTAGGGCCCAGTTCTCTGAGGCGTATGTTAATGAAGGGAGAAGAGTGGAGTTGAATAGATGTGCCCGGAGCCGGAGGTTCTTTGTCCTTTTAGCTATTTCTTTGATGCTCTTGAAGGTGTTCAATCCCTTTGTCTTTCTCCTGCACAGCTCATGTTTTAGGTCATTCATCATGTTGAATTTTTGACCTAGGTACACATAATTGCTGCATTCAGAGATGTTTGTTCTGTTGAGAGTGAATGGGGCCTCTGGAACTAATTCATTTTTCATGAACATAGTTTTGTTGAGATTCAGCCATAGACCTATCTTTCCACATTCTTGGTTAAAATCAGCCAGCATTTGTGCTGCTTGGCTAATGTTTGGTGTCATTAGAACGATGTCATCAGCGAAGTGGAGGTGGTATAGTTGCTGATCGTCTATCTCCACTCCTATTCCTTCCCATTCTAATTGTCTCATGATGTTCTCGAGGGTGGTACTGAAGAGTTTTGGGGGAAATGGTATCACCCTGCCAAACCCCTCTTTTGACATCAATGATCATTTCCTTATAGAATGGTGAGATCCTGGTGGTGAATCTGTAATACAGCTCATGAAGGATCTTCTACTTCTACTGCAAAAATTCTACTTATGCAATGGGGAGAAAATGCTGCAAAGTTTAAGAAGAGAACTCCCAGAATGACCACCATCTGGGAACTCTTTGACACCGTTGCAGCAACATGGGAAGATACTATCATTGATGACATCGATGAAGAATACAACAGGCTGGTTCAGCACCTTTATGATTTGGCAAAGAATGCCGAGAGAAAGACACAAAAGGACTCCTGTCTTCAACCCGACGAATAGGTAAAGCAATCCTTGGGAAAAAGAAGATGGGAGGTATCACTTTCCCCAACCTCAAGCTCTACTACAGAGCAGTTGTAATTAAGACAGTGTGGTATTGGTATAGAGACAGACCTGTAGACCTATGGAATAGAACTGAGTATCCTGAAACGCACTCACAAATATACAACCACTTAATCTTCGATAAAGGAGCAAAAAATATTAAGTGGAGCAAAGAAAGCCTCTTCAACAAATGGTGCTGGGAAAACTGGGCAGCTACATGTAAAAAAATGAACTTAGACCTCCTTCTAATGCCATGCACAAAAGTCAGATCAAAATGGATTCTAGATCTTGATATCAGACATGAATCTATAAGGTACATCGAAGAAAACATAGGAGAAATGCTCTACGACATCGAAACTAAAAAAAATCTTTAAAGACGACACACCACTGACCAAGCAAATGGAAGCAAAGATAAACAAATGGGATTATATAAAATTGAAAAGCTTCTGCACCTCAAAAGAAACGGTGACCAAGATACAAAGACAATCCACAGAGTGGGAAAGGATATTCACCCAATACCCATCTGACAAGGGGTTAATATCCAGAATATATCAGGCACTGGTAGCACTCCACAAGAAGAAAACAGCCAACCCCATCAAAAAATGGGGAGAAGAAATGAACAGAAGCTTCCAAAAAGAAGAAATTCAAATGGCCAAAAGGCATATGAAAAAGTGCTCTTCATCTTTAATCATCAGGGAGATGCAAATCAAAACAACAATGAGGTACCATCTCACCCCACAGAGACTGGCACACATCCAAAACAGCAAGAACAACCAGTGCTGGCATGGATGTGGGGAAAAAAGGGACTCTGATCCACTGTTGGTGGGAGTGCCGACTGGTCCAGCCCTTTTGGAAAACAATATGGGCATTCCTCCGAAAGCTAGATATTAAGCTCCCATTTGATCCAGCAATAGCACTCCTGGGAATATACCCGAGAGACCGAAAAACACATAGCAGAAACACTATCTGTACTTCTTTATTCATCTCTGCGCTATTCACTATAGCTAGAATCTGGAAACAACCTAAATGCCCGAGAACAGAGGACTGGCTAAAGAAACTGTGGTTCATCTACACTATGGAATACTATGCGGCTGTCAGAAAAGATGAAATTATAAAATTTACCTGCAAATGGATGGACATGGAGTCTATCATGCTGAGTGAAATTAGTCGGAAGGAAAAGGACAGATATAGAATGACTGCATTCATTAATAGGATATAAATAGATACCAGTGTTTTACTAAATATGGGAAATGGTAATGGCAGATTAAAACTCACCACTGAATATACACAAAGAGACTTAAGTGATAAACTCTAAATACCTGCAGGGCTAGCCACAATGTGTAAAATAAGAGGGAGAGAGATGCAGAGACAGAGAGAGAGATAGAGAAAGAAAGAGAGGAAACTGGGTACCTGCTATTAAGGCGGCCTGGGGGCGGGAGGGGAGGGGTACATTGGTGGTGGAAATGGGGCACTGGTGGAGGGATGGGTGCTGGAATACTGTATTACCAAGAACCAATTATGATTGTATAATTTTGTAATTGTATGTCTCACGGTGGTATAATAAAAAAAAATTAAAAAAAAACAAAAAAAACCCAAAAACTCTCGAGTTCATTCACCAACGTGGCAAGGCGAGAGCCTCAGGCAACCAAATGCTAATGTCCAAGCTTGCAAAGCAGTGCAGAGAAGAGATAAAGGAAGATCTCAGAGAGAAGAATAGAAATACTGGCTGATCCAGCAGAAGCCAGGAAAAGCATTCGCAATTCCCGCCTGTCCTTCGCCAACTATAAGACCAAGATGACTGCCCTCCAACATCCTGATGAATCAATAACATCTTCCAGAAAGGCAATGGAGAAGATTATCCATGACTTCTACTCAGATCTCTTTGATAGCCACGTCCACCTGACCACATACCAAATTCCGCAGAACGGATATGTCATTCCCAATGTTGTCCCTTTTGAAATTCGACATGCCATTTCGTTGGTAAAGAAAGGAACAGCATCAGGCCCAGACAAAGTCAGACCTGAACACCTGAAGAATCTGCCGCCAGTACTCATCAATACACTGCCTCGGCTCTTTACACACTACCTGTCTGAATGCAAGGTGCCCTCCCAAAAAGAAAATCAGCAGGACAGTTCTACTGCTCATGAAAGGAGACATCCATGACATTGGCAACTATCGTCCCATCTGCCTGTTGTCTGTCATCTACAAGCTGTTCACTCAAGTCATCCTGAACAGGATTGGCAGAGCATTAGATGAAGGACAACCATGCGAGCAAGCTGGCTTCCGAAAAGGAGTCAACACAATCAACCATATACACACGGTAACCAAGCTCATTGAGGTTTGTAGGGAGTTCAAGATGCTGCTCTATCTCACGTTCATTGATTTACAGAAAGCCTTTGATTCTGTGGAGACTGAAGCGGTCATCAAAGCCCTAGCCAAACAGGGTATTCAAATCCATAACTAAGATAGAGTACAAAAACTTGTGAAAAGAGTGAATTCCTAGTTTCCAACCTAGGAATGTTTGACATTTTTTTTCCTTTGGGCATCCCTCAATCACTTGCAGAGGAAGCAGGACGATGGTAAGCAATGGGTTTGTGTGATGGACACAAGAACACAAATTGAGCCAGAAGCTGGGGCCAGGGTGGAGAGGACCTGTGGTTAGAGCCATTTCCCACACCAATGTCCAAAAGCATTGGTACTTTAAGAGACTCTTTCCTGAAGCTCACGGTTATATCATGGTTTTCAAGCTCATCTGGTTCTTGGGAGGGGGAGTACTTAGGACTTACTCCTGGCTCTGCATCCAGGGGTCAATTCTTGTGCACACATGGATCATCTAGGGTTCAAGAGATCAAGCCCCAGTTGGCTATAAGCAGGGTAAGCACCCTACCTGTTGTACTATGACCCTATCAGGCTCATCTCTGGCCAAAAATAATTAAGAATTTATTCTGATGAATTCTTTCAGGTTATCAGCAAGTAATGCAGAACAGGATTTCCTAATTTTTTCCTATTGGCAATCATTTTCACTTAATAAATTAAATAACCCCAGGTATGTAAGTAAGTAAAATAGGTACACAAACAAAACAGTTTCTGATAGTAAATCAGGAAACTTTGAAACAAATTTTAAGGAATTTTCACAGTACTCAAATACAATTATGTAGCCACAATTGGAGTCATTACCCACTGCTGGGTTTAGGATATAGATGAGTCATTATTTTTAGTCCCAGTTGTTTGGAATCATGGTACTGAAGCTATATTTGATTTAATTATGACAACTATTGTTACTTCCAAGAGGTTTCTAGGGGACTGTTTCTACCTTTTGCTTATATTTAGTTTTCATCTCAATTTCCACAAGTCTTCCCGACTGTCTTCCTGTGGGTCTGTGAAGGGTTTAGACTAGGTTCAGAATATTACCTTTGACAAATGACACTTCATTTAAGGAAAAGTCTAAAGAAAGTGTTTTTTTTTAAGACATTTTTACTTCAGAAAAGATACCCAACTTTGGGACCCTCTTTCCCTGCACTTTCTAATTTGCCAACCTAGCTCATTTGGCATGGCCTAGCTATTTAGAGAAACTCCCATTAGAGAAGCTGAAAGCACTAGATAAAAATGGTCAATTTTGTCAGCTGTGGTAAGCACAGGTACCCATTAGGGATGCTTCCCGTGTGACTAGGGAACAAAGGAAGAACCCATGGCATGCAGCATATTCCATACTGTTAAGGTGATTGTCTGCTTTGGGTCAGCAGCACAAAAGTCCCTATTTCATGGGTGACTTTGGATGAACTTATGTGGCTTCGTCCTATTTCTTCCTGTCTGTTTTCCAAGCCTGGACTTCCGGTCTTTCAGGAACTTCTAGAAGAGACTTCAATAAGTTTTGTGGAATGGGGAAGTCCCCATCAAGGATTTCCTAGTTAGGAATACCTAGGGCCACCTAGGGATGCTCAGCCTGGCTGTGTGGGTCTGATGATTTGGTGCAGTCAGCTCCGGAGGTACTTGGGATCACTAGGGTCACATCTCATGATGTTCATGCCCATGTGGTGCTGGAGATCAAACTCAGGGCCTAGAGCATGCAAGACACATTTCTTTGTCCTTTAAACTACCTCATTGATCACAAATTGTTTTTCTCACTTAATCAAAGAAGCTAACTGATGTATTTATTACTGTAGGTTTAAAAGAGAGAGTGTAAGGGTTGGAGGGTTAGTAGAGATTAAGGCTCTAACCTAGTATATGGCTGTAGCTGTGATCCTGGTTCTAATCTCAGAATCTCATCTGGTCCCCAGAGCACCACCAAGCATGGTGCCTGAGCACACTGTGATCTCTGAACACTGCTAAGTGTCTGCTAAGTGTGCTCCCTCTAAAACCTCCCACTAGAGAAATAACAGAGAGACTGTGGTGGAAACTTCACAAGACACTGACATATCTGTTAGGTTTCAGTTGCTGAGGAAAGAATTTTCTCCAATCAGATTGTCAGGGTAGGTTTAAGCCAGAGAATGATAGATTTGACTCATAAATTTTGGGAGGATTGAAAAAAAATAGGTCTGGGCTCTATTTTATATTATGAAATATATAATTTATGAAAAATGTATGAAATATTTATGAAAAATGCGTTCAATGATTTACTCTTCTCCTCAATTAGACAATAAGCCTCATGAAGGCAGCTCTTTCTGTTTTATTTCCTTATTCACTGGAGCCTTCTCCAGCCCACACACCCCTACCCACCTCCAAACAAACACATGCATGATTGTACAAGCTTCCAACCATTGACAACTGGGAGAACTTTTAGGAGAAAGAAACCAGAGATCTTTTAGTTCATCTCTATAGCAGCAGTACTTGCATAACTTTTGTGTAACTTCTGAGTCAACAGATATTTGGTCAAATGTCGGATAACTTGTAGGAATATAGCTAGATTGTACCTCCCTGTTCACTGATGGTAGGGTTTTTTCTAAGAGATTAAATCAATACATACATATATTTTAAAATTTTTTATTTTTACAATTACAAAGATATACAATTAAAAAGTTCATATTTGTGTTTTAGTCATACAGTGTTCCAGCACCCATCCCGCCACCAGTACCCATCTCCCACCACCAACGTCCACAGTTCCCTCCCCCTTCCCCAGCCCTCCTCCATGGCAGTTTCTTTATTTCTTTTGCTTTCTCTCTCTTTCTCGTTTCCTTCCCCTCCAGACTATGGATTGCAGAACATACATTAAAGGGTTGTCATGTGTATCCTTTTGCCTCTATTTAATGCCCAGTTCTAGGTTGGCATTAGTACCTTCGACAATTGTTAGCACACTGTTCCATTTTCTGTCTTACCTAGCCTCTGACTCCCACACATTTGTAATAATTTCCACCTTTGACAAGACCTCCTGATATATGCTTCACTTGACCTTGGATATTGGTATCATAATATGTACATATATATTTATGCAGATAAATGCAGTCATTCTGTATCTGTCTCTCTCCTTCTGGCTAATTTCACTCAACATAATCTTCTCCATGTCCATCCATTTATAGGCAAATTTCATAACTTCATTTTTCCTAACAGCTGCATAGTATTCCATTGTGTAGATGTACCAAGCTTCTTTATCCCGTTATCGATTTTCGGGCACTCTGGTTGCTTCCAGATTCTGGCTATTGTGAATAATGCTGCTATGAGCATAAAAGTAGGGATGGTGTTTCCGCAGCATAGAGTAGATTCCCAGGAGTGGTATGGCTGGGTCAAATGGGAGTTCAATTTCTAGTCTTTGGAGGAATGTCCACATTGTTTTCAGAAAGTGTACCAGCTGGCATTCCCACCAACCATGGATGAGTGTCCCCTTTCCTCACATCCACGCCAGCACTTGTTCTTGCTCTTTTGAATATGTGCCAGTCTCTGTGGTGTAAAGTGGTGTCTCATTGTTGTTTTGATTTGCATCTCTCTGATGATTAGTGATGATGAGAATTTTTTTCATATGTTTTTTGACCATTCGAATTTCTTCCTTGCTGAAGTTTCTGTTCATTTCTTCTCTCCATTTTTATGGGGTTGCTTGTTTTCTTCTTGTAAAGTTCTACCAGTGCCTGATATATCCTGGATATTAACCCCTTATCAGATGGGTATTGGGTGAATATTCTTTCCCATTCTGTGGACTGCCTTTGTATCTTAGTCACTGTTTCTTTTGAGGTGCAGAAGCTTTTTAGTTTCATGTAGTCCCATATGTTTATCTTTTCTTCTAGTTGCTTTGTTAGTGATGTTTCACCTTTGAAGATGCCTTTAACTTCAATGTCGTGGAGGGTTTTTCTATATTTTCTTCAATGTACTTTATGGATTCAAGTCTGTATTGAGATCTTTAATCCATTTTTATCTGATTTTTATGCATGGTGTTAGACACAGGTCCAAATTCATTTTTTTACATGCCGCTGCCCAGTTTTCCCAACACCACTTGTTGAAGAGGCTTTCCTTACTCCATTTTAGACTCTTTGCACCTTTATCAAATATTAAATGATCATGTATTTGAGGTTGGGTGTCAGGATACTCAATTCTATTCCATAGGTCCACAGGTCTGAATCCAAAGATTCATCAAGGAGATTATACATCATGACCAAGTAGGATTCATCCTGGGAATGCAAGGATGGTTCACCATTCGCAAGTCAATCAACATAATACATAGTATCAATAAAAGAAAAAAATATATGATCCTATCAATAGACGCAGACAAAGCATTTGACAAGATCCAGCACCCGTACATGATTAAAACCCTCCAGAAAATGGAAATTGAAGGGACTTTCCTCAAGATAGTTACAGCCATCTACCAAAAGCCCACAGCGAGTATCATTCTCAATGGGGAAAAGTTGAAAGCCTTCCCCTGAGATCAGGGACAATATAAGGTTGCCCACTCTCACCTGTTTTATTCAATATAGTGCTGGAAGTACTTGCCATAGCAATGAGAGAAGAAAAGGACATCAAGGGCATCCAGATAGGCAAAGAAGAAGTCAAGCTATCATTATTTGCAGATGACATGATATTATACCTAGAGAACCCTAAACTCTCTACCAAAAACTCCTAGAAACAATAGACGCATATAGTAGGGTGGCAGGATAAAAAATCAACACGCAAAAGTCAGTGGCTTTCCTATATACAAATAACGAAAGAGAACAAAGGGATATTAAGGAATCAATTCCATTCACAATTGTGCTGCAGAAAATCAAATACCTAGGAATCAACTTACCCAAGTGTGTAAAGGACCTGTACAAAGAAAACTACAAGACACTGCTCCAAGAGATAAAAGAGGACACAAGGAAATGGAAAAACATTCTCTGCTCATGGATGGGGGAGAATCAACATTGTCAAAATGGTAATACTCCCTAGAGCTCTGTACAGATTCAATGCAGTCCCTGTAAGGATAACCTTGACATTCTTCAAAGAAATTGACCAAACGCTCCTGAAATTTGTATGGAACAATAAACCCCCAAGGATAGCTAAAAGCAATCCTCTGGAAAAAGAAGATGGGAGGCATCACCTTTCCCAACTTCAAACTGTACTACAAGGCAGTAGTAATTAAAACAGCATAGTATTGGAATAAAAACATACATATTTAATGTGTATAATTTAGGGCCATCTCCCATGTATCGAAAGACATAAGTAATGTATACTTTTGGTTTGTAGTGCTTAGAAATTTTAATTAGGGATTTTACAAATAGAATATACTCCTAAATTATGGAACTTGAGATAAAACTGGGTTGATTTCAACCTTTGGATTCATTTAGACTAGGTAGCCCTCGGTAGTAATACTAAAGCATATCAATGATAATAAATTTTCTATAGATTATGGAGACTAGAGGTAGAGAAACCACAGGAGAAAGGCATTGGAAAATCTGAACTCTACATTCAGTTTTAAATTAAGTAAATTTAAAATCTAACTCATAATTTTGTGGATACACAACATAAACCTCTCAGTGTGCCTTATTTTATTGTCATAGTACAGTGGTCTGTGGGAGTAGGAAAAGCCAGAACTTTAAGTGTTATGTGTGCTGTACTGAGTATCTCATACATGTTATGTGTGCTTCCAGAGTCTCTCAGACATGGGGCAGAGCTGTTCCTTGCTCTCCCTGTGCACAGCCGCTCATGAGGCAGTCGGGAGGCATCGCGGGTTCTAGCTCTGGCCCACCACCTCGGCAGAGCCTCACAACAAGCCAGACCACCACCCTCACTCCACAGGCGCCGCCATTTTCCACATTTGGACTTCCCTCTCGTCAGAACTCCACCCAGCAGACCAGCCCATCACAGCCAGGCTCATGCGGCCGCTTGCGCGCGTTGGTTCATCAATAAATGCTTTATTTGGAGGTGTTTAAAAGAGTTTGCCTCCCGCTCGGCAAGCCTGGCAAGCTTCTCGTGTTGTATTTGATATGCCAAATTCCAGTAACAATTACATTAGGTCATTCCCATGACCTAATATAATGGTTTGAGGCTCTTTATGTTCCTGTAGCAAGCCGATGCCCCTGGCTCTACTGGCATGAGACAGGACATATGGATATATTACTGGTGCCCACTCTAGCAAATAGATGATCAACGGGAAGATCGTGATCGTGTGCTGTACAAGCATTATAATCATTTTGGAAATGTCATTTTGGAAATTTCTGAAATAAAAGTGAGAGTAGGAATTTTAGGTTCACTGTAAAGCACCAGTAACCCTTCCATCCTTCCTTCTTTCTTTACTTTGGAATTTTTGTAATATCATATATTAGTATTAAAAACCCATATGGGAGTAGAACAGAAAATCTCAAAAGTCACATAAATTTATTCATGAAAATTTCATTAAAGAAACATTGAAAAATCTAGTCTAATTCAATTGGGTCTGAGGGGATTGAAACAGTCTTTAAACTTTTGTTTTTGATCATTAAATCTTTATTGATAGACTTTATAGCAATCATCTGTTATTTAGATAACCATATTCATATCCCAAAGAATCCCATCCCACTGTCAATTTTATCCTATGTCCAAATTTTTAAAAAAAGCCCCAAAGCTCTCATCACTTTCAGAGAAGAAAATTGGCAAGACAAATGCTAAAGCATGAGTAGTTAGAGAAATTAACTGAATAATTCAACTTGCCAAAATTAGGAAATTGTCTATTTACAATTTATATATAGGCTAATGTTTGCCTGTCACTAAACGAATCCAGAAAGAGAATTAGCACTGTGGACAACACACTTTGCTCTGGCTACTTGCCTGACTGGGATCTGCTAGCCCACTGAATCTTGTTAGGTTGACTTTCATCAAGCAGAAAGCCACCTTCTCTTCAACCCAACACAAACAAAGCAAAAATTTGTGAAAACTTGTAAAAATCTTGATACCTGGAATTGTAATAGGTTTTAAAATACAGCAAGACATTAGAGAAGCTCTGGATGTCAGCTGGAAGCCATTGCATCCCATGATGTTCTTTTCCAATTTGTCCATGGATCACCATCGCTCCCTTAACCACTTCATTTTCTCTTCACAGAATCTCTTAAATAAGAGAGATTGAGAACATGGTGTTTTCACACTGTGCTTAGTGGCAACCTATTTATAATTCTTGAGAAAAATTCTCCCTAGGGAAATTGTAAATTCAGTAGATAAAAGTGATACTTGAATTTTAGCCATGATACATCAAATCTTGGCATTGGGATCATCTCACTTTCTTATTTAGGAGATAAATTTCCGTTTAACCATGTATCTTCCTGGATTTTGACAGTTGCATCTTATTGGTCAGAAACCAGCCCTCCCTTTTTGGTGTTATCAGTGTATTTCAGATATACAGTAGCATAGAGCTTCAGCTGCTGATTGCATGCTCGCTTAATCAAATTAGAGTTTGAAATGCACCTGGGAAGAGATTTTAGGAGACTGTTCAGCAATACTCACTCATGAGCATCTACTTTGCACAAGGCACCAGATGGGATTTAGTAAGAGAGCGCTTCCTTAAGTTTTTCTTTTTAAATGAAAACATATAGAGAAGCAACATTTGATTTGTCGTTGTTTGGAAGGTGTTATTGTCACATATTTGGTATTATGAAACATTTACCAAACTAAGGTGTTCAAGAAATGAAACTTGATTTCTGTATAGCAAACTAATTTATGTTTCATGACTTCATTTCTGTTTTGTGGAGAAAAAGTGTGCCTCAACTCTGGTTAAAACATGTCAAATCTATGACGATTTTAAAATTCAAGCATTCTATCTCTTTTCTTGGCTTCTTGGATCTGAATTCCTAGAACTTACAAGGAGTCAAAGCAGTTGGAAGTGAAATGTCAGTAGTGAGAAAATCCTTTTTTTCAAGGAGGTAGCTACTCCACACCTGTCCCCATGTGCTGCCCTGGTGCATGCATTATTTTGTTTTTGTGCAGAATGCAACCCTGAGAGATGCTATATCTGTTTTGTGTGTTTTGTTGCTTGGCCAGGCTGCTTCAGCTCTTTCCTTAGTGTTTCACTTCAGTGTTTCTACTGAACAGCAGTCTCATACTCAGGTGTACGCAATTGTAGGTCTTACTGCTCACCTAGGTCTACATGCATTAGAAACCTAATTTCTAACTGTGTCTTCCTGTATGTATTGGGTGATATCCTGTTGCTTTATCCTGACTCCAGAAATCAATTTAGGAAGGATTGGTAGGGATTAAGATCTCTTCTCAGGGATACACATTAGTGTTGAATTATTATATAGATTTTCTTATTTTTTTAATATTTTATTATACCACCATGAGATATACAATTACAAAGATGTTCATGTTTAGTTTCAGTCATACAGTGTTTCAGCACCCATCCCTCCACCAGTGCCCATTTCCCACCACCAATGTCCCTGATTCCCTCCCTGCTCTGGCAGGTTCTTTATCTCTTTTTTCTCTTTCTCTTTCTCCCTCTCTCTTTCTCTCTTCTCTTACATATTGTAGATTGTAATACATACACTTAGAAGTCACCATGTGTATCTTTTTGCCTGTATTTAATGCTCAGTTCTAGGTTGGTATTAACACTTTCAACAGTTATTAGAGCACACTGTTCCCTTCTCTATCTTACCTAACCTCTGACTCCCACAAGTTTGTGGTAAATTCCACCTTTGACAAGAACTATGGATTCATGTTTCACCTGACCTTGGATATTGGTATCATAATATGTATATATGTATATTTATGTCATGCAAATAAATGCAGTCATTCTACATCTGTCTTTTTCCTTCTGGCTAATTTCACTCAACATGATCCTCTCCATGTCCATACATTTATAGGCAAATTTCATAACTTCATTTTTCCTAACAACTGCATAGTATTCCATTGTGTAGATGTACCAAAGTTTCTTTATCCAGTCATCAGTTCTTGGGAACACTGGTTGTTTCCAGATTCTGGCTATTGTGAATAGTGCTGCTATGAAAATAAAAGTTCAGATGGTGTTTCCGCTGTGCGTTTTGGCTTACCAAGGAATATTCCCAGGAGTGGTATGGCTGGGTCAAAAGGGAGCTCAATGTCTAGTCTCTGGAGGAATGTCCATATTGTTTTCCAAAAAATGCTGTACCAGTCGATATTCCCACCAAAAATGGATGAGAGTCCCTTTTACCCGCATCTACGCCAGCACTTGTTCTTGCTCTTTTGGATAAGTGCTAGTCTCTGTCCTGTGAGATATGTCATTGTTGTTTTTATTTGCATCTCTCTGATGACTAGTGATGATGAGCATTTTTTTAATTTGTCTTTGGGCCATTCAAATTATTCCTTGTCAAAGTTTCTGTTCATTTCTTCTCCCCATTTTTTGATGGGGTTGGCGGTTTTTTTCTTATATAGCTGTACCAGTGCCTGATATATCCTGGATATTAACCCCTTATCAGATGGGTATTGGGTGAATATTCTTTCCCATTCTGTGGACTGTCTTTCTATCTTGGTCACTGTTTCTTTCGATGTGCAGAAGCTCTTCAGTTTCATGTAGTCCCATATGTTTATATTTTCTTCTAGTTGCTTTGTTAATGGTGTTTCACCTTTGAAGATGTCTTTAGCTTCAATGTCGTGGAGGGTTTTTTTCTATATTTTCTTCAACGTACTTAATGGAATCAGGTCTGATATTGAGATCTTTAACCCATTTTGATCTGGTTTTTGTTCAAGGTGTTAGACACAGATCCAAATTCATTTTTTTACATGTAGCTGTCCAGTTTTCCCAACACCACTTGTTGAAGAGGCTTTCCTTACTCCAGTTTGGACTCTTTGCACCTTTATCAAAGATTAACTGATCATGTCTTTGAGGGTGGGTGTCAGGATACTCAACTCTATTCCATAAGTCCACAGGTCTGTTTTTATTCCAGTACCACGCTGTTTTAATTACTGCTGCTTTGTAGTACAGTTTGAGGTTGGGAAAGGTGATACCTCCCATCTTCTTCTTCCCAAGGATTGCTTTAGCTATCCATGGTGGTTTATTATTCCATACGGGTGACTGTTTCTTTTGAGGTGCAGAAACTTTTTAGTTTCATGTAGTCCCATCTTTACTTTTTGTTGCCGATAGTGGTGTTTCACCTTTGAAGATGTCTTTAACTTCAATGTCGTGGAGGGATTTTTCCTATATTTTCTTTGACATACTTTATGGATTTGGGTCTGATATTGAGATCTTTAATCCATTTTGATCTGATTTTTTGTGCATGATGTTAGACAGAGGTTCAAATTCATTTTTTCACATGTAGCTGCCCAGTTTTTCCAGCACCACTTGTTGAAGAGACTTTCCTTTCTCCATTTCGGACTCTTTGCACCTTTATCAAAGATTAAATGATCGGGGGCCAGAGCAATAGCACAGCTGGTAGGGTGTTTGCCTTGCACGCAGCTGACCTGGGTTCGATCCCCGGCATCTCATATTGTCCACCAAGCACCGCCAGGAGTAATTCCTGAGTGCAGAGCCTGGAGTAACCCCTAAGCATTGCCGGGTGATGACCCCCCAAAAAAACAAACAAACAAACAAACAAAAGATTAAATGATCATGTGTGTTGGATAACAGGTTTAGGTAGTTTGGGAGCTTTGCTGTTTTACCCACTCACAGCTTAATCTACTTACATGTTTTAAGCCAAGCTTCATTCTAATGAGATCTCTCTTCTATGTAAACACTGATAGAGGGTGTGGCAGTTACAGAAGTCACTTTGACTCTGAATAACTCTGACTTATTATATATCTACTAAGACTTCTATGTTTTCTAGATTGGACACATCTCCTCTTTATACCCACTGCACCCAGCAGCGTGGGACAATTAGAATTTACCAGGAGACTACCAACCTGGCTATGTTGAGACTATCTTTAAGATTATAGGAAGGATCATACTAGTTTGCCCCTCACGGAGGGCAGTGTGACCCTTTTAGTATTCAGAGAACAAGATACTCAGAATCATCCTGGTGAAGATAATAAATAAGAAGGATGTTGTGGGTACTATCTAGATTACATGAAACCCATGAAATTAAGATGTATTACTTTATATCAGCCCCCTCTCTCTCCAGTGTTTTACATAAGAGATAATCTCAGAAGAAGGGATTAGTCCTTGACATAATCCTTTGTTTATACCTATAATAGGGTGTGGCACCACCCTTCTACAAGATGTTTAGTGTTCTTTGTTGACAGGATACTCCCAGTCACAGATAGGATTACTTTGGTGTATATAAGGGACTGACTTGAGGCCCCTTCCCTTTTTTCCTGCTCCTTCTTTTGGGTAGGACTCCTCTCAGGTGAGATCCTCTCTCTTTGGTGGGAGACTTGGGCTCTCTTGTATGGTCTAAGTTCTGACCAGAACTAGAGTTCTTTCATTATATTGGATTGCAGTGGTAGAGCTTTTGTACTATTAAAAGCCTTTTTGGAACTGCGCCCGGACTTGTGAGTTTTCGTCTGTTCCCCAGCAGCCTCGGAGGTAGAAGAGAACTTCTGTCTTGATACTGCCGGGGACCCCAGCCAGCTCCCCGACACATGTGTTTGAGGATGTGTGTCAGGATGCTCAACTCTATTCCATAGGTCAACAGGTCTGTTTTTATTTCAATACCACACTGTTTTAATTTCTACCACTTTGTAGTACAGTTTAAAGTTGGGAAAGGTGGTTCTCCCGTCTTATTTTTCCCATGGATTGCTTTACCGATCCATGGGGGTTGTCATGGGTATCCTTATAGGTCCTGCATTGAATCTGTATAAAGCTATAGGGAGTATTACCATTTTGACAATGTTGATTCTCCCCATCCATGAGCAGGGAATATATTTCCATTTCCTCGTGTCCTCTTTTTATTTCTTGAAGTAGTGTCTTGTAGTTTTCTTTGTACAGGTCCTTTACACACTTGGTTAAGCTGATTCCTAGGTATTTGATTTTCTGTGGCACAATTGTGAATGGAATCTTTTCTTAATATCCATTTCTTTCTTTCGTTATTTGTATATAGGAAAGACATTGATATTTAGGTATTGATTTTGTACCCTGCCAACCTACTATAAGCATCTATTGTTCCTAGGAGTTTTTTGGTAGAGAGTTTAGGGTTCTTTAGGTATAATATTGTCATTATAGGGATTTTATGTTGGTTGGAGAGGAAATCTCCTCCTACTGTTCTGATTCTTTTGAAGCTAAAAAACTGTTGGAATTACTTAAGATTTCTGAAGAGAAATGGGAGAAAATATACATGTAAGTATTCATGGATAGAGAATATAGTGGCAATAGATTCTAGGGAAAAATGAGGGCATATACCCTGCACTAAGAAATTAACAGAACCCTGGGGCTTCAAGGAGATGGGGAGGGCCTCACAATATGAGGACAAGCGACTCATATTAGGAAGCCCAGATGCTCTGTAATTACATGTTTACCTTCTTTTTCAATACATTTCTCAGAGAGAGGTTATCTCTTACAAAAATCCTGATTCTGGGTAACCCTCCCAATTTTCATTCCTTATTCATGGTTGTATGTGTTAGGCCACATTCAGTGGTACTCAGATCTTACTTCTGATTCTATGCTTAGCAATCAGCCCTGGTGGTACTTTGGGGATTATGTGGTGCTGGAGATCAAACTGAGGTCTGCCATGTGCAAGACAAGTGCCCTAACCACTGGACTATCCTTCTGGCCCCTAATGGTAAAAAGTTTCTTATGAGTTGATGCTTGCATTCAGCTCAGAATAATTCACAGGTGAACATGACACAGAAGTTATCCTTCCTGTCTCTCTCCTTTCCAGCCCTGTTATTTCTTTCCTTTTCTTTTGTAATATTTTTATTGAATCACACAGTTACAAAGCTTTTGTGATTGGGTTTCAATTACAGTGTTCCAACAGCCATCCCATTTCTCACCACCAAAGTCCCCAGTATCCTCCACCTCCAATAAGACTGCCTTTATGGAAGGCAGTTCTCTTCTCTCTCTCTCTCTCTCTCTCTTCCTTCCTTTCTCTCTCTGTCTTTCACTTTCCCATCTGAGCATTATGGTTGATCACTTGATCACTTGACATCCCTTTATTCATCGATTTGCTCAAGCGAGCACCGGTAACATTTCCATTTGACCCTATCACGTGCCAGTGTAGCCCAATGGCATCTGCTTGCTTCAGGAATATGAAGAGCCTCAAACAATTCTATCAGTATCTTGACAAAGACATCTGACCATCTTGTAGGTGGGCGGCCACATGATCTTTTGACGTCCCGTGGGAATTCAGTCAGTAATGGCTCTAGTCCAGCGGTTGTCTCCAAATCTCATTACATGTCCAGCCCATCTGATTTTCAATGCCTTGGCAAAGAGACAGTGTCCCTGACTCTCAATTGTCGATGGAGGCTGGAACTCCATATTCCTTCTATCACTTGAGTGAGACATGATATTCCAAGCATAGCTCTTTCGATTCCTCTTTGGGAGACCCAAGTAGTATTCTTATCCTGCTTTTGTAGGGCCTGGGTCTCTGAGGCGTATGCTAATGCAGGGAGAACAGTGGAGTTGAAGAGATGTGCCCGGAGCCGGAAGTTCTTTGTCTTTTTTTAGCTACTTCTTCAATGTTCTTGAAGGCATTCCATACCGCTTTCTTCCTCCTGCACAGCTCAGGTTTTAGGTTGTTCATCATGTTGAGTTCTCGACCTAGGTACACATAACTGCTGCATTCAGAGATGTTTGTTCCATTGAGAGTAAATGGGACCTCTGGAACTAGTTCATTTTTCATGAACATTGTTTTGTTGAGATCAAATTCTTGGTTGAAGTCAGCCAACATTTGTGCCACTTGGCTAATGTTTGGTGTTATTAGAACAATGTCATCAGCAAAGCAGAGGTGGTGTAGTTGTGGACCGTCTATCTTCACTCCCATTCCTTCCCATTCTAATTGTCTCATGACATCTTGAGTGTGGCACTGAAGAGTTTTGGTGAAATGGTATCACCCTGTCGAACCCCTCTTTTGACATCAAGATCACTTCCTTGTAGAATGGTGAGATCCTGGTGGTGAATCCGTAATACAACTCATGAAGGATCTTGATGTATTGGGTTTGAACACCCTATTTGGCTAGGGCATCGATGACCAGTTCGGTCTAAACAGAATCAAAAGCTTTCTTTAAATCAATGATATGAGACAGAGCAGCATCTTGAACTCCCTACAAACCTCAATAAGCTTGGTTACTGTGTGGATATGGTCGATTGTGTTGAATCCTTTTTGGAAGCCAGCTGCTTGCATGGTTGTCCTTCATCTAATGTTCTGCCAATCCTGTTCAGGATGACTTGAGTGAACAGCTTGTAGATGACGGACAACAAGCAGATGGGGCGATAGTTGCCAATGTCGTGGATGTCTCCCTCTTGAACAGTAGAACTGTCCTGCTGGTTTTCCATTGGGAGGGCAGCTCTTGAGCTCACTTATCAACGTGGCAACCTGCGAGTCTCAGGCAACCAAATGCTAACGTCCAAGCTTGCAAACAGTGCATAGAAGTGATAAAGGAAGGCCTCAAAGAGATAAGCGTAGAAATACTGGCCAATGCAGCAGAAGCCTGGAAAAGCATTCGCAATGCCGCCTATCCTTCGCCAACTATAAGACTGCCCTCCAACGTCCTGATGGATTGATCACATCTTCCAGAAAGGCAATGGAGAATTATCCATGACTTCTACTCAGATCTCTTTTATAGTCACATCCACCTGCCCACATACCAAATTCTGCAGAATGGATATGTCGCTGCCAATGTTCTCCCTTCTGAAATCTGACATGCCATTTTGTTAGTAAAGATGCAAACAGCACCTAGCCCAGTCAAAGTCAGACCCGAACACCTGAAGAATCTGCTGTCAGTACTCATCAATACACTGACTCAGTTCTTCACCTGCTACCTGTCTGAATGCAAGGGCAGGCTTCCAATCGTAGACCAGTTCTCCTGGCCCTTGTTTCTAATGTCCTTTGGTGTTTTTCAGTTTTTTTTTATTTAAACACTGTGATTTACAAAGTACAAAGTGTTTCACAATACAGTTGTTACAAAGATTCATCGTTCAGCACATATCCCACCACTAGTGTGCCCCTACCACCACCAGTGACCCTTATTTCCCCCCCACCCTCCATCCCTATGCCTTCTCCCTTAGCCGGAACTAATTATATTATCCATTACAGCACATAGAAAGGGATGGTATTGATAAAATCATGACTTTTTTCTGGGTTGTTATGTGTGAGTCTGTATGATTTTTGCTCTTGCATTCACTTTCTAAGTTTTTGAATGTAGAGGGTTTGTACTAGTCAACCCCAGACCAACCACCACTGCCACTCCAGCCAACACTTATTTCGAATAGTTCTCAACCTCTGTTTAAACCTGTCCTATGCATACAATGAATAATCTATTCTATATTGCTTGTTGGAGCTAATTATCTAAATACGGTCAATGAATATATTCTTTTTTTTTTTGCAGCACACCCGGCTGCTCGGGTTTCTCCGGCCTGCCTCAGGGCGGGGGGGGCGGGGGGGGGGGGCGGCGGGCCCCGGGCTACTCGCTGGCCGGCCCCAATTATATTCTTATACAAAAGTCAATTGAGATTATTAAATTTCCATTGTGCCATTTGAACCCACTGAATAGGAAATTATCAATATGTTCCCACAGACCACACATCGTGCCCACACACTTGTGATTGTATGCCCATACTTAATTCAATGGGATGTGATGGGATACCTGGTACATCAGTATACCAGTTTTGAGATATTGCCATGCAGAGAGCCAGCAGGAGCTCTCCCATGCATCTGCATCCCTGGATCATGGCTGACCTTGTCAGCAGCAGTTCTGGGCAGGCCCAGAGGGCCTTCTGGAGGGACCTGAGGTGGGACAGGGGTCCCAGCTACAGCTCCATGGAAGCCTGGTGAGCTTAGCCACCAGGATCCACATACCTGGGCTTGCAATTGGCTTCTCTCTTGGGTGGAGCTCTGGTGTTAGTTGTATACTATTTATTTTTATATCTCAAAAACGAGTGCAGTTTTTCTGTTTGTATCTTTCCTTCTAGTTAATTTCACTCACCATTATACTCTCCATGTCCATCCATTTGTAAGAAAATTTCATGACTTCATTTTTTTCTAACAGCTTTATAGTATTCAATTGTGAAGATGTATGATCGTTTCTTTAACCAGTGCTCTGTTCTCTGACAGTTGGGTTGTTTCCAGATTCTGAATAATGTGAATAGTGCTGCAAACATAGAAGTGAAGTTGTCATTTTTGCTGTGTATTTTTGCACCACTTCCCAGAAGTGACATTGTTAGATCATATGGAAGCTCATTTTCCAGGCTTTTTTTTTTTAGGAATATCCATACTGCTTTTCAAAAAGGCTGGACCAGTCAGCACTCCCACCAACAATAAATGAAAGTTCCCATTTCCCCACATTCATGCCAGCACTGCTTTCCTGGTTATTTTGGATGTGTGGCAGTCTCTGTAAGAAGATACTTCATTGTTGTTTTGATTTGCATCTCCCTGATGATTAGTGATCTAGAACATTTTTCTTGTGTCTTTTGGCCATTTTTATTATTTGATGAAGTTTCTGTTTCTTTCTTCTTCCCATATTTTGATGGGGCTGGAGTTTTTTTTCTTGTGAAGTTCTTCCAGTGCCTTATATAACTTGGATATTAAGCCTTACCTGATGGATATTGTCTAACTAATTTTTTCTCATTCTATGGGATGTCTCTGTATCTTGGTCACTTTCTTTTGAGGTGCAGAAGCTTCTTAATTTAATGTAGAACTATTTGTTTAGCTTTGCTTCCACTTGTTTGGTCAGTGGTGTTTTATCTTTAGTGATGTCTTTAAAAAAATAGGCGCACATGCTGCATGGACACACATGCTGCCTGAGACCATGTGGCAGAGCACATGTGGTACCCGAGCACGTGTGTTGCCCACATCTCCCCTCTTGAGATGTGTACTCTCTTTCTTTCCCTCCTCCTTCCCTCTCCTAAACCCTCCTTAATAAACTCTGTTTTACTTCAAAAAAATAGAGATGTCTTTAGCATCAATATCATGGAGGGTTCTGCCTATATTTACTTTCATGCATTTTAGGGATTAAGGTATGATATTAATGTCTTTAATCCATTTTCACCTGACTTTTGTGCATAGTGTTAGAGAGAAGTCAAGTTCATTTTCTTTGCACGTAGCTGTCCAGTTTTTCCACCACCACTTGTTGGAGAGAATTTCCTTGCTACACTTCATATTTCTTTCTCCTTTATCAAAAATTAAGTAAAACTATATTTGAAAGTCTGTGTCAGGTTATTCAACTCTATTCCATTGGATTATTGTGATCACTTTTTTTGTGTTGTTGGTGTAATGTTGATTGGAGCAGGGGCTAATGGATTGTTGGCCTAATTTGGTTGGGTAGTCAGGATGCCTTAGTGAAATTTCTATATAAGAGGCTACTTTGTGGTTTTTATTGGATATGGTGGGGGATCTGAGTGTGATGTCGCTCTCTGCCCTGACAAGCAGGTCATACCCTTCAGCCACTCCATGTAGCCGGAGGACACATGGCCTGTGCCCTGTCGTCCCTACTGATGGTCCTTGATGAGCGCAGCGAACATGGCTGCGGTAAAAGATGGTAAAAGAAAGATGACCACCGGATGTCCGTGATCGTGGCGCCCTGTGGGCCCGGTCTGAGGCCCCGTCGGAGTGGCCCGGGAACGGGGGCCCGCAAGCCGCCCTGACCTCACTGCTGCCAGCTCACCGTAGCCGTGCAGCTCTGCCCTAGGTGGAGAAGTCAACATGATGAACGACCTAAAACCTGAGCTGCGCAGGAGAAAGAGAGCGGCATGGAATGCCTTCAAAAGCGTCGAAGAAATAGCTAAAAAAGGCAAAGAACCCCCGGCTCCAGACACATCTCTTCGACTCCACCGTTCCCCCTGCTTTAACATACGCCTCAGAGACCTGGGCCCTACGAAAGCAGGATGAGAATGCTATTCTGGTCTTCCAAAGAGGAATTGAAAGAGCTATGCTTGAAGTATCATGCCTCACTCAAGTGAAAGAAGGAATCCGGAGTTCCAACCTCCATCTCTGACCCAAGAGTCAGGGATGCTGTCTTGTTTGCCAAGGCATTGAAAATCAGATGGGCTGAACATGTAATGCGATTTGGATATGACCGCTGGACTAGAGCCATTACCGACTGGATCCCATGGGATGTCAAAAGATCACGTGGCCGCCCACCTACAAGATGGTCAGACTTCTTCATCAAGACCCTGAAGGAACGGTTTGAGGTTCTTCGTATTCCTGAAGCAACCAGATGCCATTGGGCTACACTGGCACATGATAGGTTCAAATGGAAATGTTACTGGCGCCCGCTCGAGCAAATCAATGAATAACGGGATGTCAAGTGATCAAGTGATGGTGGGGGATATGCACTCAGGAAGACACTCTCACCAGTCCTCTGACATGCAAATTCAGGTATTTGGTCCTTGCAGTTTGCATCCTAGTTTCTCTCTTCTTTCTTTACGCTTAGGAAAAGACCCTCCTAAGATCACATACTTCCCAATTTTTAAAAAAGTCTTCTGCAGGGTTAAAGTGATTGTTTCTACTGCTTTCTGATCCCCTGAGGCAATGACTAACACCAAATTTTGTTGCAAGAGGAAAAGGCAGGGTTCTTGGCCAAGAGCCTCAGAAAGTCTGTCATTATGTCAAAGTGCTTTCCTTCTTCAGTGGGTTATTGTAAGGTTAACCAACGTACTTTCCTCTTATACATCTCCAATTTAATTTTCAGTATTTTCTATACATGTTTCTCTGTTTTACAAGATTCAAATATCTGAAATTCTAAGTTCTGCCTGTTTCCTTGTTATAAGGCTTGTTAGATTACATAATAATGTTAGATTGGGGATGACTGGTTTCCCTCCTAAATACGCGATTCTTCTGAGCTAATTCTACCAGGTTCTTTCTCCTCAAGCTCTGTAATTGTTTTAGAGGGAAAATGTGCTAATTCTAATAGAAATAATAGTCATTACTGCAGATATTTCAGTAAGTGTAAAGTATTAGCCGGAATAGGTATAAGGACAGAACTCAGTCTTGCTTGGTTACAATGACAGGAAAGAGGACCAGAGTGGTAGTGCAGTGAGCAGGACACTTGCTTTGCATGTGGCCAACCTGAATTTTATCCCTGGAAACACATATGACTCCCTGCAAGCCATGCAGGAGAGATCCCTGAGCACAGAGTCAGGAGACAATCCCTGAGCACTGTGTGATGTGACCCCATACAAAACAAAACAAAACAAAAAAAAAACAGCAAAAAAAAAAAAAAGGAAAGAAAACCTCAACTATTCAACCATGAATAAGATCAGTGGATTTTGATACTCAGAAAGGTGGTAGTGGTACAAGAGGTTGACATAGAAGACATGGAAAATTTATATGTATTGATTTTAGAGTGCTTAGTAAATCTTGTGTAGGAGTCTTGGCTCTGAATTTTCTTTAGTTATCAAAAAAGTATTTACTTCATAAAGGTACCGTGCATATCACACCATGCAAAAGTCTCCTTAGATCTTTGCTATTCATCTGACAAGTTCTGATTTTGTACCCAGTGGATGTTCAGGTCCAGGGCATATGGCTGATAGGACAAATGCAATAAACCAAGGCATAAGGGAAAGACCCTTTGATCTATAATACTTGGACTTTCTTCTGACATATTGTGAACTAGGTTACAAGGTTGTAGTAAGTTCAGAATCCAGAATTTTATTGGAAAATGTCCACAGAATGATTCAAGGCTTGGCTGCTTCAGAGAACAGTGCTAATAAAGACTGACTAATGGAGAGTCACAGGAGCAGCAGGACGAGCACTGGGCTCTGAAAAAGTACCCCAGGCTGAATTTCTCCCTCACCCCAAGCTCCCATAGCCCTGTGAGGGAAAAAATCAAGTCACATGCATGTACAGCAAATGCATTTCTTTCTCCTCCAGTTTTGAGACTCTAAGGCCTGTCTTACATTTTCTGTAAGCTGACCTCCCAGCGACCAAGCTGGCTCCCCTTCAAATCGGGCTTGCTCTGGGGATATCTATGGTTTGTGATGATGGTCAAAGGCAAGAATTGTGCTTGCGAGGGTCTATGGGCAGTGCTGAGTGATCTTTGGCCTGCTGCCATGCCTTGTCACTCTGCTCATGTCTGTCCTGGAGCTCCTACTGGTATCCTTGAGAATTAATGTGGCCACCCTTTCTCTTCTCTGACAGTAAGGCATTGTGCTCTCATCAATGTGTCTCAGTGCGATGCTGCTTGTTTTTTTAAAATTTTAAACATTTATTAATATTGATTTATTATTATTATTATTATATCACCATGAGATACACAATTACAAAGACTTCATATTTGGGTCTCAGTCATACAGTGTGCTGGGAAAACTGGACAGCTATGTGTAGAAAAATGAACTTAGACCTCCTTCTAATGCCATGCACAAAAGTTAGATCAAAACGAACTAAAGATCTCAACATTAGGCATGAATCTATAAGGTATGCATCACCTTATGTATGTACAGTCATACATCCCTCCACCTTTTATAGCAGGCACTTTTCATTTTCCTCTCTCTCTCTCTCTCTTTTCTTTCACATTGTGGCTTGCTCTATAGACCTTTAGGGGTTATCATGTAAGTATCTTTGTGTATATTCAGTGTTGAGTCCTAGTCTGGCATTACCATTTCCCATAAGTAATAGAACACTGGTATATATTTATATCCCATTAATGAATGCCATCATTCTATATCTGTCCTTTTCCTTCTGACTAATTTCACTCAGCATGATCCTCTCCATGTCCATTTATTGGCATGCAAATTTCATGACTTCATCTTTTCTGACAGCTGCGTAGTGTTCCATTGTGTAGATGTACCACAGTTTTTTTAGCCAGTCATCTGTTTTTGGGTTGTTTGCAGATTCTGGCTATTGTGAATAGAGCTGCAATGAATATAGAAGTGCAGATAGAATTTCTGCAGTGTGTTTTTGGGTCTCCAGGATATATTCCCAGGAGTGGTATTGCTGGGTCAAATGGGAGCTCAAAATCTACTTTTGTGCAGGAGTGTCCATATTGTTTTCCAAAAGGGTTGGGCAATTCAGTATTCCCACCAACAGTGAATAAGAGTTCCTTTCTCCACACATCCACACCAGCACTTGTTGTTCTTGCTCTTTTGGATGTTGTGCTAGTCTCTGTGGTGTGAGATGATACCTCATTATTGTTTTGATTGGCACCTCCCTGATGATTAATGATGAAGAGCACTTTTTCATATGTGCCTTTTTGACCATTAGAAATTATTTTTGGAAGTATCTGTTTATTTCTTCTCCCCATTGTTTGATGGGGTTGGCTGTTTTCTTCCTGTAAAGTTCTACCAGTGTCTAATATAGCTTGTACTTTTCCTTCTGACTAATTTCACTCAGCATGATAGTCTCCATGTCAATCCATTTGCAGGTGTGTGCGTGATCCCTGCGTCTCCGCGGACCCAAACTGCCCCAGGGAAGAGCGGAAACTCCATCAACGGGACCAAGGCTAACTGCTGGTTTCCTGCGGACCCTTTAATGTATGTTCTGTAATCATAGTCTGGAGAGGAAGGGAAAAGAGAAAGATAGAGAAATGGAAAGAAATAAAGAACCTGCCGGAGGAGGGCTGGGGGGGGGGAGGGAACCGGGGCGTTGGTGGTGGGAGATGGGCACTGGTGCGGGATGGGTGCTGCTACCTGTATGCAAACCCAAATATGAACTTTTTAATTGTATATCTTTGTAATGTAAAATAAAAATAAAAAAATATGTATATTAACCGCTTCTCAGACGGGATTAGGGTGAATATTCGTTCCCAGTCTGTGGGCTGTCTCTGTTCCTTTTGAGGTGCAGAAGCTTTTCAGTTTTATATAATCCCATTTGTTTATCTTTGCTCCCACTTGCTCTGTCAGTGGTGTTTTGTCTTTGAAGGTACCTTTAGTTTCGATGTCACAAAGCATTTTCCCTATGTTTTCTTTGCTGTACCTTATAGATTCATGCCTGATGTTGAGATCTTTAGTTCGTTTTGATCTAACTTTTGTGCATGGAGTTAGAAGGAGGTCTAAGTTCATTTTTCTACACATAGCTGTCCAGTTTCCCCAGCACCATTTGTTGAAGAGGCTTTCATTGCTCCACATCATATTTTTTGCTCCTTTATAGAAGATTAAGTGATCATATATTTAAGAGTGTGTTTTCAGGATATTCAGTTCTATTCCATAGGTTTGCAGGTCTGTCTCTATACCAATACATGCTGTTTTAATTACGACTGCTTTGTAGTAGAGTTTGAAGTTGGGGGAAATTGATACCTCCCATCTTCTTTTTCCCAAAGTTTGCTTTTAGCTATTCATGGGAGCTTATTATTCCATACAAATTTCAGGAGGCATTGTTCAATTTATTTGAAGAATGTCATGGCTTTCCTTATAGGGACCACATTGAATCTGTATAAAGATTTAGGGTGTATTATTATTCTGATGACGTTCATTCTCCCAATCCATGAGCAGGGAATGTCTCTATTTCCTCAGATTCTCTTTTATTTCTTGAAGCAAATTTTGTAGTTTTCTTTTTACAGATCCTTTACATTCTAGTCAAACTAATTCCTAGGTATTTGTTTTTCTGTGGTGCAACTGTAAATGGGATTGTCTCTTTAATATCTCTTTCTTCTCTTTTTGTTATTTGCATATAGGAAAACCATTGACTTTCAGGTAGTGATTTTGTACCCTGCCACTCTACTATAGGAATCTACTGTTTCTAGAAGCTTTTCTGTAGAGAGTTTAGGGTTCTCTAGGTATAACATCATGTCTTCTGCAAATTGTCTTCTGCAATTTTACTTCTTCCTTTCCTAACCAGATGCGCTTAATGTCCTTTCCCTCACCAATTGATATGGCAAGTACTTCCAGTACTATATTGAATGGAAGTGGTGAGAGTGGACAAACTTATCTTGTCCCTGATCTTAGGGGGAAGGCTTTTAGTTTTTCCCTATTAAGAATGATGCTCACTGTGGGCTTGTAGTAGATGGCTTTGACTATACTGAGGAAGTTTCCTTCTATTCCAATTTTATGGAGAGTTTTTTTTATCATGAATGGGTGTTGGGGCTTGTCAAATGCTTTCTCTGCACCTATTGATATGATCATATGGTTTTTACTTTTCCTCTTATTAATATGATATATTATGTTCATTGACTTGTGGATGTTGAACCATTCTTGCATTCCCAGTATGAATTCTACTTGGTCATGGTGTATAATCTTCTTTTATGACTCCTTGGATTCTATTTGCTAGTATTTTATTGAAGATCTTAGCATCTGTGTTCATCAGGGAGATTGGTCTGTAGTTTTCCTTTTTTGTGACGTTTCTCTCTTGCTTTGGGTATCAGGGTGATATGTGCCTTGTAGAAGCTATTTAGGAGTATTTATGTTTCTTCAATTTCCTGGAAGAGCTTTGGAAAGGACTGGGAGTAGGTCCTTTTTTAGAGGTTTGGTAGAATTCACTGGTGAATCTATCTGGACCTGGGCTTTTGTGTTTGGGCAGATTTTTGATTACTGATTCCATCTCCCGGTGGTGATATGTTTGTTGAGGTATTCCAAGTCTTCTTGTTGCAGCCTTGGAAGGCTATAGGACTTCAGGAATTTTTCCATTTCTTCTAGGTTCTCTTGTTTCATGGCATAGAAACTTTCAAGTAATCTCTGGCGATCTTTTTAATTTCTGTGATTTCTGTTGTGAAGTTCCCCTTTTCATTTCTGATTCCATTTATTTGGCTTCTCTCTTTACCTTTCCTCATGAGTCTTGAAAGTGGTTTGTCAATCTTGTTTTTTTAATTTTTTATTTTTACAATTACAAAGATATACAATTAAAAATTCATATTTGGGTTTTGGACATACAGTGTTCCAGCACCCATCCCTCCACCAGTGGAAGTAAAAGAGAAAGAGAGAGAAAGGGAAAGAAATCTTGTTTGTTTTTGTAGTTAAATGCATCCTTAAACTAAAAACTTTTGTGCGAGAATTTTTTTTAACTGTACCTATTGCCTTCCTTTCTTCTGGGACTCCAATGATTCTTAAGTTGTTCCTCTTGGGTTAATCCTAATGTTCTCTGTTTTTCTGTTGATCCATTTTCAGTGTTTTTTCATCTCTTGCATTTCCCTGAGTGATTTCTGCAGCTCATCCTCATTCTTACTGATTCTGTCTTCTGCAGTTGTCATCTTGCTGTTGAGAGCCTCCATTTTGTTTTTCATTTCATCTACTGAGTTTTTTAGATGATATTTCTGTTTGTGGTGTCCCTCATTTTTGCTTTTATTTCCTCTTGTAATTTATTGACTGCCATTTCCACTGCTTAATTTATGTCCTCCTGTATTTTATTCAACATCCGTTCCACATTGTCATTGAGCTCATTTAACATTCTCACTATTTCTTCTCTGAATTCTTTGATTCAGACAATATGTATAATATACACATATATTTTGATTATAGATGTGTGTATCATATATATGATAATACATAATATATTATCTCAGAGATAATATATAATCTCAGATAGATTATATATGTGTGTATTCTTTGTTGAGTTTTCAGGGGGGTTATTTTCTTCATCTGCTCTTTGAGCTGGGAATCTGTGTTGTTTCCCCATGGTGCTGTGGTAGTCAGGAGTGATTCTTCTCAGGCATTGTTTCTTCCTCACTCTCAGGTTGGACTCTGGAGATGCTCAGCAGATGTTGCTCTCTTCCCTCTTCGAGGATGTTAACTTCCTCTTATATTGAATTTCCTGCTTTTTGTATTAATATACACTGGAGTGTGAAGCCGCCCACAGGCCTGCCACGCCCACAAGGTGGTTACCTGATGGGGAGGTGTCCTGGAGGGTGAAGGTTCAAAGTTTATTTATTTCCTCTGCAGCTCAGAATTCTGAGAGTAGTAGTTTCGGTTTCTTTCCCTACTGGGTGGTTGCAGTAGCTCTGGGGCCTGTGCCCACGGCCTGATATGCCTCCAGGGAAGTTGAGACTACTTGTTTGCCCAGAAGGGTCTACCTTCCTCCACAAAACCCCAGAATGACCCACAAGCGCCAGATCCTGAAACCCAAGCTGGAATTTTTGACTAGCTAAAGACTTGCAGTCAGGAAATCCTGAGACCATATTTGTTTTTATTCAGCAGAATCTGGAAAACGCTTTTCTAATTTCTGATCACAGACATCACAGTTCCTGAGGTATCTATCCTGACTGTGTTAGCCTACACTCAAAGCTCTTCTCAGTTCTCAGGGACAAACAGAACTCTGATTCTGAGCTTTGTCTCTAAAACCTTGATTATGACAATTTAGTTCTAATCTGCCAACTGTAGTCTTTCTCTTGTGCCAGTGGGATAAATGTCACAGGCTGCCTACAGGTGGACTGTGGTTGGAGAGCTAGGTTTTAGGATTAGAATAATGGATTTGAATCTTGTTTTTCCACTTTTTAATGTTTTGGGAATATCATTTCCCAAGACTATACTTTCTCACCTGTAAAATGTATTTAATACCACACATAGGATATTGTAAATATTCACTGAGGTAGTGTGCATAAAGTATTGCAGTGTTTAGTGCATTCTAAGTGTCTAAAATGTCTTAGTTATTATTATTATTATTATTATTATCATCATCATTATTATTATTATACATATGTGATTTGAATATTATTTAGGACTTTTGCCCAGAAAAGTCTCATTCTTAAATTCTACTGATTGCTAATATTTTATTATTATTAGATTCTTAATGGGGTGATCAAGGAAGAAAAAGCATGACCTTTCTGCAAAGTAGGGAAAACCGACAAATCTTTTTTTGTAGGAAACGTTTTAAAGAAATGTTAATATTTTGAGCCTCCTCAATAATTGTCTGTTGTGTGGGTAATGTAATTACCAGTGAAATATGACTAAAAACTCGAACTCAGTAAGTCACATTTTCATTGAATTTTTTGGCTTGTTTTATAAAGGGATAGGACTTTGGATTTTTAACGTTTTCTACTTTATTTTTTAATGTGCTAAGACTTGACATAGTGTGCATTTTAATGTATTCATTCATGTCAAGTTTCAACAAAACTGGGTGGGAATTAATACCCCATAATTCATGTTATAGGATGTTTTATTGCAATTATAAAATTTTATTATAAAATGTTTTTTAATATTTATACTGTTAATTAAATGGTGATGAATCCTCATAAATTCCAAACAGAGAATAATGGTCCATTAATTCCTGCTCAGACTTCTTATTAGCCAATCCGAATATTTGATTTCTCCTTCTAAAACATTCAGATGTTTGATGATAAAGCTTGCTGATAATGCTGATTGCTTTCCTTCCTGTGGAGTCTCTGAAAATAGAAAATTTAGAAAGCAGTTTGCAGCTGTATTGAGGCCATCACAAGATGATCATTCTCCTAGAGGGGGTTTTTTCCTTTGGAGGCCACACCTGATGATGCTCAAAGGCTACTTCTGGCTCATTACTCTGGGATCACTTTTAGGAGATCATGCAATGACAGGGTAGGGAAATTTTCAGAGCACTTTGTAGTAATTAAAAAGAAACTCCTTTAGAGACTAGACATCAAGCTCCCATTTGACCCAGCCATACCACTCTTGGGAATATACCCTGGGAAGCCAAAAACACACAGAGAAAACACCATCTGCACCTTTAATTTCATAGCAGCACTATTCACAATAGCCAGAATCTGGAAACAACCAGAGTGCCCGAGAACTGATGACTGGATAAAGAAACTTTGGTACATCTACACAATGGAATACTATGCAGCTGTTAGGAAAAAATGAAGTTATGAAATTTGCCTATAAATGGATGGACATGGAGAGGATCATGTTGGAGTGAAATTAGCCAGAAGGAAAAAGACAGATATAGAATGACTGCATTTATTTGCATGGATATAAATATATACACATATTATGATACCAATATCCAAGGTCAGGTGAAACATGGATCAGGAGGTCTTATCAAAGGTGAAAATTACACAAACACATGAGAGTCAGAGGTTAGGTAAGAGAGAGAAGGGAACAGAGTGCTAATAATTGTTGAAAGTGCTATTATCAACCTAGAACTGAGCATTAAATGCAGGCAGAAAGATACACATGATAACCTCTAAATGTATGTATTGCAATCCATAATGTTTAAGAGAAGGAAGAGAGAAAGAGAGAGAGAGAAAGAGAAAGAGATAATACCCCTGCCATAGAGGCAGGCTAGGGGAGGGGGAGGGAATCGGGGACATTGGTGGTGGGAAATGGGCACTGGTGGAGGGATGGGTGCTGGAACACTGTAAGATGTAACCCAAATATGAACATATTTGTAATTGTATATCTCACGGTCGTATAATAAAAATATTAAATTAAAAAAAGGAAAAAAAACTCCTTTAGAGCTTTAGCTTCTAAGTAAGTTCCTATACAGGGGATAAAAATAAATGGTAACTGCAGGGAAAATGCTGAGGCATCCCAACACAAAATCCGCACGCAGGGTCAGGGATCCCCCTTCAGATCCAGGGGATTGGTGGCCAGCAGACGGAGAAAGATGCAAGAATCTGGTGAAGTTTCAAAATGCTTTACTTAACCCAGGTTCAGGCATACAAATCAACAATAGGAAAATCCTAAACTTAGGGTTCCCAGCTGGGCCCCAGCCACGTGTAGGCCAAGATAGCTGCCACCATGTGTTAAGGCCCTGCAGAGAGATCATGAAGCAGCATCAGCAGAAAGGACGAAAAAGAGAGAGAAAGTGAGAGGAAGCAGACTAGTTTTATATCCCTGCAACCCAGACCTCCCACTCCTATGGAAAGCCATCAGGGTCAAATTCCCTCCGGCAATTTCTCCCAGGACCTCACCTAGGCCTTTTGAGATGTTAATGTTTCCCAGCCAAGATTTGCCTTGGAGATGCTTCTGCAGGGTAGAGAGGAGGTTTCTGAGATGAACTGTATCTCAGAATACAAAGGCATGCATCTGTACCAAAGAATATTTTATAGCCAGTTAAAAATTTTCCAAGCCTTCACTAAAAGTCTCATCTTTACTTCATGGTAGTTCTGTATTTATCTGCCTTTGAGTTATCAGGAGAGCCATGCTTGCTTGCTTGGAGGCAAACAGCATTTCTCTCTGGTCTAATCACTTAGAGATCCAACGTGGCCAGGCAAATATGCTGGTAAGATCTAGCTAGTCCCAGGATGATTGTGGCAGCATGAGAGAATATTTATACCAGCCAGTATAAAATACATGGTCAGATAAACTGCCACATTCAAACTGTCCTCCTCCTATCTAAAAAATGACCTGCAGGAGGCAACTTGAGGCCAGATGCAGAGGCTTTGTGCAGGTGTGGCTGCAACAGGTAACTACTAAAAGAGCAGTCATAACCTCCTATACACCTCTTCATATGTGCATGCATGTACATGTATTCACATGTGATAGCAGTGGGACGTCAAATGGTGATGTAGTGATTCTTCCAAGAAGCAACCAAAATATAGGTTGCCATGACTCCAAGAGAAATGATCTGGACCCTCACTGGCCAATCATTTGACAATTAATCACATGTAACAACTAAGCACTTGAAATGTGAATAGTGAGGCAGAGGAAGCAAATTAATATTTTTCTTTTTAAATGATTAAGATTTGAATGTAAATAACTTCTCAATTAAATAAATGCTTCTCAGTCACACCTGTTACAGTTGCTCAGTAGTCACGAGTACTAAGCTGTCATCTGTGGTTACCAGACCAAACAGTGCAGATAGTGAACATTTCCATCAAAGTCCAATGAAGCAAGATCTTCATTGTGAAGGAGGATGTTCAGAGATGAAAAATCTTTCCATTTATGGTCACTGCTTCCTATATCCAGGTGTTCTCAGCACTAGAGAAATGGTTTCAGATGGAGCCAGAAAGGACTAATAATGTACTCTTGGAAAATAGCTTTGTGCTATTTTGTGCAACATCCAGAGCTTTGGAAAGTTCTTACTGGAAAGGCCACAGCATCTTCCATGCATCTAGTGTGCTGATTGACAGAGGTGTGGACTTAGTAATAGTGACACTAATGGCTATGTTAGCAAAAGAGAAAAAGCCAAAACGACAGCCATGGGGGAGATACCTTTATCTTTTACTCCTTATTCTTGGGTAGACAGTCTTGGAACCTTATTTTCATTCATTTACAAACTTCCGTGCAGCTGTGATTCATCTGTGATTCATCTGGAAACCTTGTTAAAAGGTAGACTCATATTTAATAGGTCTTCGTTGCAGTCTACATTTCTGACAAGTAATCAAATAATGCAAATATTGAGAACCATGCTTTGGGTTACAAGGATCCTGTAATGTCTAGAAAACATTTATTCGTCAGACATTTTGTATAAACATTGTTCCAATTGCTGGTTAAAATATAGAAGGCCCACTAAAAATGAAAACACATCCTACTAAATCAGAAAAAATATTAACAAATAATACATCTAACAAAAAACTGAAAGATTGATATCCAAGATATATAAGGAACACACAAAATCCATCAATAAGAAAGTAAATACATCAATCAGAAATTGTTAGGCAAGCTAAATAGACACTGAGTCAAAGAAGACACACAGCCAAGAGGCATGTGAAAGAATGATCATTATGTAAGAAAATCAAAGCAAACCCATGATCATTTTACACTGTGAGAATGAGCCACACCTAAAGACCACACATTAAGTATTGGTGGGAATATAATATGGAGAAATCTCAAAATATTGAAACAAATGAAGCTGAACCATAAGATCCAGAAATTCCACTTTATATCTATCCAAAGAATACAACACATTAATTTTTTAAAATATATGCATCTATGTTCATTGTGATGCTACTTACAATCAAACCAAAAGCCCACTACTGATGAGCAGACACAGAATATATGGTATATGAACATAATAGAATACTACTCAACCATAAGAAAAACCCCAAAGCTTACCTTTTATGACAACAAAGAACTCAAGTGCGCATTCTAAGTGAAGTACATCAGAGGAAGAGATAATCCAGATGATTTTACTCACATGTGTGGTATAGAGAAGCAGAGTGGGACAAACAAGATCATTGGACACAAATTTGTGAATTCAGAAAATCAATCTACAGATACCAGGGTGGGGGGGCCCATGGTACTAATGGGTAAGGCTTTTTACCTTGCCTGTGGCCAGGCCAGGTTCAATCCCTGGCACCCCATATGGTCCCCAGAGTACTAACAGGAGTAATTCCTGAGTGCAGAGACAGGAATAAGCCTTGAGCACTGCTGGGTGTGACCCCCAAAAACTTTTTTAAAAAACTATAGTTGAGGGATATTAGCACTTTATAGATGTTTTATGGTAGCATAAATTTTGAAAAGATGGGAAACTGTTCTCCTAAAACATACAGTTATGAGAATTAATGTCTTAATCAAAAGATGTAGGTTACCAAGACTGGAGATTTTACTCAGTGGTAGTATCCTAGTTTTGTACCAAAAATGAAAAAAAAATCAAGGGAACAAGCAAAGCAGAAAACATTCTCTTTAGGAATCAAGAAACCATCATTTCAAATCCAGATAAAGGAAGTTACTAGGAGGGGCTGGAAGGAGAGTTTTATTTTTGTTGTTCTATTTTTTCTTTAGAAATTAGGCTCATTACTAGAAACCCCAAGACAGGTGTAAATATGTTCTGAGGTTTTCATACAAAACCATGTACTGTTTAGGGGTAAGAGAGAGTAGTGGGTAGGGCATGTGCCTTACATGTGGTCAGCCCAACTTTGATCCTTGGCATCACATACAGTCCCCAAGCATTGTCAGGATTGACACCTGAGCACAGAGCCAGGAATAAGAGTTGAGCACTGCTGGGTCCGGCCCAAAAACAAGTAGCAAGACAAAAGTATACAGTATGTAAACATTGAAGAGCACTGGGCTATAGAAAATTCTCTCAAAATTCTAACAAACGAAAAGCATGTTTTGTTTTCATATTTTTGTCATTATTTCTGTAACACTAGTCCTTTGAACAGAAAGCAGTTTCTATCTGATACAGTGATTTGAGAGCTAGTTGAAGAAGGAATCGATTGTAGATGGAGGCTAACTATTGATCACCAGGGGAATGGGAAACTGGAACATTTCTCAAATGGACAAAAATTCAGAATTAGAAGTCAGAAAGCAAGGAAGTCCCTGACTCTGAGCTATCATAACGTCTAGGTGAGCTGTAGAACTTTTGTTTCTGATAAAGATGGAGAAGCTGGTCTAGCCTAAGAAGCAAAGGATTCAGAAAGAAGGTCTCTGTTTCTTGCTAAATCCCTATAAGGTTGGCAGAACAGATACATCTACCTGAAAGGATCACTGAGCTATCTTGAGTAAAAGATCACTCTGGGTTCATTGCAAGAAGCTTTAGACCAGTCATTCCCAAAGTTAAATCACCCATCCCCCTCCTTCCTACAAGGCTCTGGAATGATCCCAGGGAAGCAGTAGCCTAGGCAGCAGTGCAGGGGTGTGGCGGGGTGGGGGCAGGGAGGAGGCTCTTTCTGTTTGTTCACTTAAAGAAGGTAGACTTCCAAGAAGTCACTAAGTGACTTTTCTTTTCTGTACGGGGGCACTAGGACAGATGCTTTTGAGATCCTCTGATTTAGATCTTAAAACTAAAAGATCAGCTCATATTATTTGTTATTTTGCTCGTATCAAGAAAAATTACCCAGCTAAGCTGATTAAAAATATAATGTTCCAGCACCTATACAAGGGGTCACGCTTTACTTAGCTGGTTTTTAATATTTTCAACAAAGGATTCAACATTTATGGGAAAGTAAAAATCAAGAGGGAGGACATGGCTTCTAGGTTTCACATTTATTCATGCTCAAGGGTAAATGCGATGCCCATTTATTTGGTTTAATAATAAGTTCTTAGACCTTTGTCCATCTGGTGGCATTTACTGACATTGTTTAAGGGTTTTCGGTAAAGTATATGATGAGCTCTCATCACAAAAGCAATTAAAATAGAGACAAAGGCTTTATACCTAAAATACAATAACAAACAATGCAAAGAATGTTATGTTGTGTGAAATAATTCACTATGATGGTAGTCTGGTATCATAGAGACATAACTCCACTAATAATTAGAAGATCTATTCCAAGCATAAAAATAACCATCTCAAGACTGAAGAGAATTATTTTATTTAACATACAGTATGTAAAATACAGTTTCACATTTTCATAGCTATCTTCATTGGCTCTTTCATGTGAGAGACACGCTTGCTCAGATGCTGCCAGTTAGGTTTATACAAGAACTCCTGAGAGAATAACTACCTTCTCTATTCTCTCATGAGAGCTGTTCTTTCTTTTTCTTATTTTTCTATGCTGTAAAGTTGGATTGCTCTAATTTGTGGTCATCATCTGTTTCTTTCCAGATAGAATATGAACTCTTTGAGGGTCAGCTCTACACGTCTGCTTTTACTTGTCTCACTGATAACCCCAAGTGTGTAGAAAGCCCAGAGGTGGAATCAGAGTCGAGTGAACATCTCTGGTGGGACTGAAAGGTGATTTGGTCCTGAGAAAAAGCCTGGCTGTCTTTGACTCACAGAGTACAGGGGGCAAAATCTGATCACCAATGTAAATCTCTCTTCTTTTGTAAGTTTTCAATCAGCTAGAACTCACATTCTCATGGTTAGAAAAATGGGCAAGGAAGAGATTTTAGATTGAGGGCTTCATCTCCATCTTATCCCGTCTTCATCTCAGTCATTGAGTCAGTTTCATCTGTCTTTATGGGAGGGGGAAGCAGATTGAAGAGATAGTGCAGGGTAAAATCCTGGCCTAGCATGCAGCTGACCAGTGTTCTATCCCTGTTACCACATCCCTTCCGTCCTTCCAAGAGTTATCCCTGAATTAGGAGTAAGCCCCGAACTCCACTGGGAATAACCCCAAAAAAACCCATTAAGCAAAAAACAAAAAGCAGACAGGAAAAGAGTTTCCACCATAGTCTTATGTTTGTTCTCACAGTGCTTTTGCTTTTGTGTGTATGTGTTTTAGAAAAAAACAATGAGGGGATATTGTGCATTTTAATAGAATCCATTAAAAAGATATCTGTACAAATATTGGCATTCACTGTTAGTAATTCACCATGTATCCAAAGTATGTCAAATCACATTTCTTTGGCCTCAGTTGTCTCATTTAAAAAAAAATTATTGGGCTGGAGGAATAGTGCAGTGGGTAGGACATTTCCTCATATGTAGCTGACCTGGGTTCTATCTCCGCATCCCATATGGTCCCCTGAACACCTTGAGGAATAATTCTGGAGTGCAGAGCCAGGAATACCCACTGAGCATCAACAGGTATGACCACCCACCAAACAAGACAAAA